>CM061548.1:256152034-256281691 GCA_030864215.1 Capsicum pubescens
TACAGATCTTTTTGAGACGTTTAAAAAATAATTCGAGGATGCAATATTGCACCTCGGCAAAGATCATCTTAAAATTAATTTTCACTAGTTTAATATAAGAGATATAGACAGATATTATCGGCATATTAAAAATGAGCAAATTTAGGCCTTAACATAATTTATCAAAATAGTTTAAGCCAAGATAAGTCAATAAAAGTGATCGTGCTAGAACCACAGGACTTGAGGGGTGCCTCACACCTTCCCTTAGTCAACAAAATTCCTCACCCGATTTTCTGTTTTCGTAGACCATAATAAAGAGTCATTTTCTTTTGATTAGGAATTCAAAAAGGTGACTTGGAACACCATAACTCAATTCCAAGTGGCGAATCTTTAAATAAATTAATCCATATTCAATATTGTCACTTTAATTGGAAAAACTCTTCGACTTCAAACCCTTTGGCGGAAAAAGGGTGTCACAATAGATATCGATTATATTTTGATAGACATTCACTATATGCAAATACATTTATAATAGAAAAATAGTTTTGTGAGATTTTTCCTATAGTGAACAAAAAATAAAGCTACCTATTATGAGAATCATTTATGTAGTTTACTCATTACCACCATGGTCCATATATGCTTTTTGAATACACTCCACTTTCCTTTCGAACAAACAATTATATTGAGTTTTTTTCTGTATGTAAAATGAAAAATTCAAAGGATAAAAATAAATAAATAGAGAATGATGGAGGAAAAACAATGAAATTTATGGAATAAAACAAGGGTAAATAGTTATATTGGGGTTTATCATAATCAAGAGATAAAGAAAGCTCAAAATTTACACTAGTTAATCATTAATTATGATTGATAATATAAAAATGTTTTATATTTTTATTGTACTGTGTAAAAAATGAATGTGGTAAAATTCCAATTAAGAATTGATGTTCCCATACTATAAATACTTTCAGAAATCCCATCTAAAGTTTTTTCATTTATCGTATCACTGTTCCCATGTAAAGATTTTTCCTTGCCATAAAAAGGTGGGGCGACGGAATATTATTGTCTCTAGGAAGAATACAACATCAACTATAGAATTGAATGGACCTATGCATACCCCTGAACAAACAACCCAAATGAGAAATAAATCACTATGTTTCTGAACCCTTTTGTGTTTTCCCCCTTCCCCTATCATCACTGGCCCCTCTAATTCTTTCCTCCTTCAAAAATAAATAGTTTATTTATAAAAATACCTTTTAAAAAAAAATAAAAATGCAATGCATATTATTCTTAGTATCATAAACCAAATAACCATCGCATCGAAGCTTGGGATGATTCTATATTTCGTCTTGGTTCACATTGTTCAATTGTTTGCTTTTAGATTACTTCTTCCAAGTTAGTTCATCGTAATTATATTATTTGTTCATCTCAATTCACATGTTCTTAAATAATGTATACAAATTCAACTATACCTTTTTAAAGGTAAACAATTATAATTATAAAAATTTGTAATATCATGAGCGAAAATTATGAATTGTACATATTGGAAACAAAGAGCATAGTAGATAAGTAAAGGAAAATATATTTTTTTCATCTCAATTTATGTGAAACAATTTTATTTGATATAAATTTTATGAAAGAAACAAAGACTTTTGTAGCTTATGGTCGGCTCAACCAACCTTATATATGTGTGTGATTATAAATTACTCCCTCTATTTAAAAAAGTTGACTTATTTTTTTTTTTTGGTCTGTTAAAAAGAATGATTCTTTTTGTTTGCAACTTTTTAATTTCAACTTTCGACATGACATGTTTATGATCACAAGATTAAAGGATATTTTGGTACATTTAATATATCTTTAATTTAAGATCACAAAATTTAAAAGTCTTCTTTATTTTTTTAAAATCTATGTCAAATCAAAATAAATCATTCTTTTTTAAATGAAGGAAGTACTTCATTAAAGATAAAATCAAAAATTTAAAATTTAGACATGTGTTACGATAATCAACTATACTTCTGTTTAAGTTTTACAAAAAGTAATCCATTCCAATATTGGGAAGTAAATAACTTATGATTCAACTCAAAATAAATTTAAGAATCTCCAAGTTGGCATTCAGCCATGTGATTTGGGAGCCTAAATTTCAGTTTTGATCTTAAATCCATGCTTGTTAATGAAATTTGCACAAAAGCTTCAACTTTAACTTTAAATCATGATTTCAAATTTCAAATTCTTAGAAAAGTAGAATCTAAAATTTCACATTGTGATTTTAATGTTTTAAAATATAAAACTTGATTTTAATTTTGTAAATTAAAAAAAAAAAACTCATGATTAAAAGAGATTGTCCGTACCATTTGGAAGAATTTATCAAAAAATAACTAGTTACAACTATTTTGATTTATTAGACAGGTGAATCTTTGTAAAATATGTGTATTTGAAAGTTTATAATAACATTAAATCACAAATATTTATTAAAAGAAACATGATACGTGATTTATTAATGGGATAACTACATATCTTAGCAAACATAGGCTCCTAATCACCCTATTTAGCTTAAATTTTAATTAATTATAATTCATAGTCTCCTCTTGCCTATTAATTATTCCTAATTACAATTCATAGTCTTTCTCATTTATTTTCTCTCTTTTCTCTTTTCTATTATTCTCCTTTTTTTAATTTTTCAATTTTTTTCTTCATTTTTTCTTTTCCTTTTTTTTTTCTCTTTCTTTTTTCTTTTTTCACTTTTTTCTTTTTCGTTTTTTATTTTTATTTTTTTATTTTCATTTTTTCTCCTCTTTCTTTTCTTTTTCTTTTTTGTATTTTTTTTCTATTTTCTATTACTCTCCTTTTTTATATATATATTTTTCTCCTTTTTTTTTCTTTTTTCCTTTTTCATTGTTTCTCCTTCTTTTCATTTGTGCGAGCTAGAAAACACAAATATAAGTGCGAACTATAAATACAAATGCAAATTAAAACATACAAATACAAGTGCGAACTATCATATATATTTTTAAATTATTGAAAAGGAACAATTGATTTTCTTTCTATGAATACTTGTTTGTATTTATTAATACGAGAGGTATTTATTGATACAAATAAATATAATTCAAATTTCTATACAAATACAGTATATACAAATACATATTGTATTTGTATTTGTAAAATCATTTGTTTGTAATTGTATTTGCATCAAGTGATATTTGTTTATTTACAAATATGAATGATAATTTTGATATATAAATACAAAATGGTACATTTGTATCAAATGATACATTACATATTTATATTTTTTAGAATCAAGAAAATACAATTAATGCATTTACTTGTTTGTATACAAATACAAATGATAAATTGTACATAGCCACGGCTAAATATAATATGCAATCAACTTACAAATACAAATATAAATTAATTCCTTAAAAATAAAAAGGTAGCAACGAAAATAGAAAACAAATATAAGTATAATCCAAATATAATCTAAATATACAAATACAATAAAATCATAATATAAACATAATCCAATATAATATGCAGTCAATTATAAAATACAAATACAAAACAGTTCTTTAAAATAGAAGTGCGAATTATATAAAATATAAATGATGGTACAAACTGACAAATACAAATACAAGTGTGAATCATAAAATATAAATACAAATTTGAACTGTAAAATATAAATACAAGTGCGAACTTTAAAGTACAAATACAAATACAGTTGTATCAATGAATACAAAAATATAAATGACGGTGTGACTACAAATACGATAAACAATTGTGGTACTTACGTTATCATCCATGACTTGTGCTCGACTAGTTATATTTGTTAAAAATACAAAAAAACATAAAATAGAACAAAAAAATCAAAGAAGAAAGAGACATTCAAGTTAGAGGTTAAAGAGAAAGAAAAAGGAAAAAACAAAAAAAAAAAAATAGGAAAAAATAGAAAAAAGAAGAAGAAAAAAAGGAAAAAAAATTATAAAAAAAGGAAAAAAATAATGGTAGTGTTTTGGCTAGACTAAATATGTAGTGTATTTATATTTTTATGGATACAGACCACTGAGTAAAAGTGAATACAACGACTTGAAATCGAATACAACGGCTATAAATAGTAATTATGTAAAATGTGGCTATGGAATGGGGGTTTTATAGCAAAGTGCCCCTATATCTGAAATATCCCCTTTATTAATTTGGTGTTTTAGGATATTTTAATACTCCTTCCATTTGCTTTTACTTGTCAAATTTTAACTTGGCATACCCGTTAAGAACATAATTATTAACATGACTATTTTATCATAGTATCCCTACTATTTGAGGTTTACTATTGTGTCTTAAAATTAGTTTGGAGAATAAGCAATTAATACTAAGGGTAAAATAATTTTTTTTTTATCTTTTCTTGATATGTCAAAAATGACAAGTAAAAATGAAAATTCAATTAGAAAATAAGTGATAAGTAAAAGCGAACAGATGAAGTATTTAGCTAATTTATGAACTATGACTTGCCATTTGGTAAGAGCGTCACAGAGTTGGAAAAGTTTTGATAGTTTTCGAAAATTATTAAATTGTCATGTTTATAAGAAAAAAAATATAACTTTATAAATTCAAATTGCATGTTCAACCAAAATTTCAATTTCAAATTAATTTGATTTCAAATCATGTCCAGGCGGCCCAACATATGATCACATTCATTTATTCACATATATAGACGTAAACCCCCATCATTATGAAAACTCCAAATAAGCATATCAATAACAACTATTATAACGCATAATTTTTATTAATTGATATCATCTAAGGAGAAAGTTTTGCGTATTTTGAGTCTATAATCCAAGAAAATGATGAGATCAATAAGGATGTCACCATTGAAGCGGGTTACCCAGGATATCCTTTGATCAAAATAGGACTTAAAGGATGCCCTATTTTGAGTCTAAAAATGTGTCTCTATTTTTAAATGTAAGTCTATGAAGTGGTTTTTAGCTAGGTTAATTATGTTACATGGGATGAAGCGTTGGCCAATAAAAAACTCGCACTCCCAAAAGATGAAAGTCACATATGTGAAGATGTTCAGATGGATGTGAGGGCATAATAGGTGAAAAGGGATTAGGAGGAAAAATATTTAGGACAAGGTGGTATAACCTATGATTCAGAAATATGAATAGGAGATGTCGATTGTCGAGATGCCTTTGTGAAAAACTATGAGAGGTTGGTTATGGAGGGTTTGAGGAGGAGAGGCAGATATAAATCTAAGAAGTATTAAGGAGAAGTGATTAGATAAGACTTGAATAACTAGCATCTTACCCAGGATATGACTCTAGATAGGAGGATATGAAGATCAAGAAATAGGGTAGAAGGTTACTAGATAGTCACAGTATAATTTTTGCAAATGTACAACTTCTCATGTCAATAGTATCAATATTTCTTATCCTACTTGTACTTAGATTCTATTAGCAAGGTAGGCAGTGGGAAAGATCAGTAGAAGATTGACCTGGGCAGTGATAGCTAATCTGATATACCACATATGAAAGTCGAGGAATGAAGCTTTATGGAATCACTTGGTTCCAAGACCACAAGTGTTAATCAAAAAGATAAAGGAAGAGTGTACATATAGAAACTTTGATTTATATGTAAAAGAATAAGTTGTAAAGATAGACAGTGGATCGAAAGGTTGTATACTAGCTGGAAACATATTATTGACAATGTTATGTTGTTGGGACGAGATTAGGTTAGGGAGTTGGTTTTTTTATTTGAGTCTACTATGTAAGGTGTGGATTTGGGAGATACTAAATATGTGTTTGTTTGATCAAAAAAATGTTGTTTCCTTTAATTATCATTTTATTTATTGATTTTCTTTTTTCTTTCTTATTTTATTTTGCTTTATTTGAGTTGAGGATCTATCAAAAACAACCTCGCTCTATCCTCATAAGATAATAGTAGGTGTCATTGTTAGCCTTCTATATTGACATAATATGTTTTAATAATGAAAAACTAATAAATAAAAATACGCAAGATACACCAAAAATATAATCAAGGCAAGAAGGGTCGTCCCTGGAGCTGAACTTGGAATAGCATCCTGAGAAGATCTCACAAGATCCCTAACTACTAGAAAGTCGGAGTTGGATTTGGAATAGCATCATGAGAAGATCCCATTATATACCTAACTACAAAGAAGCCAACTGTACTAAAGGCAATCACAGAACAAACATGAAAAGTAGATTTCACAAGGAACCACGGAAGAAAGAAAGATCATACCCTCTACATGAACATGTATGAATGTGAGTCTATATTCGAGAAAGAAAGATCATATCATACATACAAACATATACAATATGTACATACCATATGATATGAATCCTCAATCAAGGAATCAATTTAACTACTTGATTAAGAAGAAATACTTTAGGTTTTCTTGTTAGATCAAAGAAGCCAGACCAGATGAAGGCTATAAAAAGAAGACTAAAGACCGAAGACAAACACACAACTTTACAGGAAACTGTTAGTGTGTCTCAATCTCCGGTCTTTATAAAGCTTTGTAATTTTCAATATGCAATAGTTACAAAAAGAGAAAGATCGAGTCAAATTAGTTATACCAGTTAAGGCCGTGTCACAAGATCTGAATAACAAAATAAGATTCAGAAATTGTATAACCCCTATGTAATCCTATTCTCTCATTGAAAACTCAAAAGGAAGTCCTTGTAACCTATAAGGACTAAAATAGGCACCACACTGGTGATCCAAACCAGGATATATCTCTGAGTTTTTACTTATTTATTTACACTTTCAGTTTTACTCAATTTTATTTAGTATACTAACTTGCAGGTGAGTTGACTATCAAGGCTGATTAGTCGACTCAAAAAAAGTTTTCAATTTACCCCCTCTCTCCCTCTTGAATTTCAATTAGTATCAGAGAAGGTCTCACTAAAATCTTTGCTTAACCGCACGTGAGTAAAGATAAAATGACCAACTATCAGATTCCAGGAGCACTCTTTCAAGACGGACACTCATCAATAATACTACCATACTTCAATGGATAACACTACTCGCATTGAAAGAACAAATTCAAAATCTTTGTACAGTCAAATGAATTTCAACATGGTTGGTCATCAAAAAGGGACCAAAAACTATACCAAGGCTCAAAGAAAAGGACAAACAGAAGGACAAGGAATCAAGCAGTCTTGACTTGGCCAACTTTGAAAACTTTGACATCATCAAGGAACAACAACAGGTAATTGAAACTAACGCAAGAGCTATAAGCCTACTTTATTGTACAGATAGCAAGCAGAATGTAAGAAGATCTCAACCTGTGAAATGGCAAACGAAATGCGGCAAAAATTAGAAGTTACCTATAAAGGTACTACCAAAGTAAAGAAGGCAAGGTTCAGTTCTTTAGTTAATGAATAATAATGTTTCAAAATGGAAGAAAATGAAGGCGTGGAGTCAATATTTACACGATTCAGCAAAATTATTTGTCAACTGAAATCTTTAGGGATGATTTACTCAAATAACCTTCAGGTCAAGAAGCTTGTAGAGAGTCTCCCAAAAGCATGGGAAACTTGTCACGATCTGAACCAGGGCCTAGCCGTGATGGGCATCTCAATCTGCTAAGGATTGGGGACTACCCTCTATGGCCTGACCATAAAGAACATACATAAACATATGACAGCGGATAAGTTCCGAATATATAATAAGATAGAGTAAATAGTGACTCAAAAGTCTATGAATGTCAACAACCAAAACCCAACCACAATAATCCATAAAGCCTCTATACCATAAAGACAACCTACGTTGAGACATATCCCCGGCTCTGACAATGATAATGTTAATGTAAAGTCTTTAATTCGAATTCATAGAAGAAAATCGATGGAATGATCAAGTCTTTTGGAGAATGGAAGCTCACCACTTCACCACAAATGATCGAAAATTAAGTCGATCCACCAACACTATATAGGAATAAAAAGATTGCCTTCAAACCCTGTATCGCGTGGGGATACAACATCCGAAGATAGTTAGTAGGTTGAGCACTAGCATGTAACTCAGGAGTTAGGGTAAAATAATGCCATGATCAACAGTTCAAAATCTATCAAAATCCAATGCATACGATCACATGCATATATATATATATATCAAATATTGGGATAGGGTACAAGGTTTAGCATGCACTTTAAAACAATTAACCTGGACTGTGTAGCATAATCGTCATAATAAGACACCCACGGGATATATAGGTCTGACTCTCCTCTAGCTAAAAGGGCTCCAGTGCGTGTGGCCGCACGAACTAAAGAATAATCATATATACATATGGAATATGGGGGACTTAAACCTCCCATCATGTATCAAGAGTGACTTAAGCACTCATCCATATAACATGGGGGACTCGAACCACCCGATCATTTACACCTCCTCGTTAGAAACTGTGGTTTCCAGTATTGGCCCCTCATGACCTCCACTTTCACGACATAGCTACAAAACCCCCATTAAATTCTAATTAAAACACTTTTCACACATTTCCAATCATCAAGAAAGGAGTCATTCGTTAATGCATTATCAAGTGGTATTGTCATACCGACTATAACTTGCAAGCACCTGTCACTTTTCCAAATCAACCAATTTGCCAATAGGACTCTAACCCAAATAACCAATGAGACTCTAAAGTTCCATGTAGGAACCAGACCATGTAGCCAAGTAGGACTCTAACCCAACTAGCTAATGGGTATCCAAAGTCTCAAGTAGGAACCAAATCATCTAGCTAAGTGGGACTTTAACCCCTCAGCCAATAGGACTTCAAAGTTTTAAATTTAAATTCAATCCATGACCATCAAGACCTCTTTAAATTCAATTCAGGTTCCATTAATCTTTTATACTATGCAAGGTTTCAAAATACTTTTTAATATGCAAATTCTCATGTTCAAACCAATTTCCAAAAATTGTGTTGAGGTTATTTTAAGCTTCAAATCAACTCATTAAACTTGGGGAAAACCACATTCCTCATTCAATTCACATACTCGTGCATCTAATTGGTTTCAAAACTACCATTTAAAACATAAATAATCCATATGTAAATATGAAACTTCACACAAACAACAATCATTCAAAACCCTCAACCCATATCCAAAACCTAATAATTAAACCACAATAATAACCATTTAAGCACATACTTTTAACAAAATAAGTTTTAGGGAAAGAGGTATATGCCTAAAAGGATCACAATTTTAGATAGAATTTGCCCTTGGAAGCTCTTGACAATCAACCTTGAGAAAACCATAATGCTCTTGCTTGATAGAATTTATGAAAAAAGAGAAGTTATTTTGGTGTGTTATGGATGGGAATAAGGTCCCAATAAGGTTTTAAAGTCATGGGTTATGTTTAGTAAAAAAGGAAAAAGTCCAAAATGCCCTTAATTTAAAAATTGAATAAATTATCACCAGTTACTACAGGTCACTATACGACTCGTAAGGACTCACTACGACTCGTAGGGTCTAAGTCGTAATTAAGACACAAACTTTTGGGTACACACTGGTCACCCTACAATTTGGTACCTTGCAAATCGTATAGAGTCATTACGACTCATTGAGTCTAGTCATACTTAAGGCAAAAACTTTAGGCCTCATAATGGTTTGGCTATAGAAGAGGGTTGTACGACTCGAAATGAGTCTTTATGACTCAAGACCTCAATTTATCACCAAGGCAGTAACTCAAGAAAAACTCACTGGACACCCTATGATTTGGGTCCTACGACCTGTCAAGACACTCTACGACTCATAGGGTGAGTTGTAGTCAGGACAAACTCAAATTTTTTCAGTGGCCAACACCTAAGGTGTCACAAAACCAAAGCTATCATTCTAGAAGATAGGGATCTTCACAACATGACTTATGATGAATAAGAGGTAACCTCATTGCCTATGAACAAAATCACATAAATAGGTATAAAAAGGAAAAAAAAACCTATGGCCTTCAATGTCGTAACAATGAGAGGAGAAAACATAGACGAAGACAACAATGAAGGAATGTCTCTTATAAATCGTGGAGTAAGGCAAATGTTAAGAAAAATGAAGCAGAGACCTCAAGACTACAAGAATAATGAACTCACAAGGAATGATGATCGCTGCTATTATTGCGATAAACCAGGTCGTGTAAAAAAAATTTATCTAGAATTAAGAAGAAGATCATCAAAGAATAACAAAAAGTTTGGAGCCTGGAATGATGAAGACAGACTGAAGAAGATGTAGAAACAACAAAGCATGTGCTTCATGGCAATGGATGAATCCAGTGAGATAAGACCTTTTAACTTTCATAATTTCAACCTCTTTCAGTCAAATCTTGATATGTTTACTGATGAGCTTCAGAAGATCATTTATGAGAACAAAATTCCTTAAGAAACAAAAAATTAGCAAGCTCAGTTACGAAAACTTGAAGAAGAACGAAGGAACTGGCAAATTGAACTTAAAGAAAGTCAAATTAAAACTGAATTACTTCAAGAATAACTTGATGATGTGACAATGCAGCTAAACAACATTAGAAAATCACCAAGTCATAATTCTATAGAATCATATTTTCTTAAAGTTAAATCAAGCTCTTTATCAAACTCTTTCAATTCTGCTAAAACTTTCTTCTCTTTTCATGGACCTGTCTACTATACCTATGGTAAAAAAGGGCATAAATCAACAACTATAGACAGAGGTCTAAAATGGTGTAGGTTTAGAGACCCAAAGAAATCACATCTAACCCTCAAGGACCCAAGACCACTTGGTTACCTAAACAAAAATAATTTTCTTATTTTGCAGAAACATGTTTGCAAAAACTACAGGAAAAAAATATGTGGATTATAGATAGCGGATGTTCCAGACACATGATCGGAAATAAAAAAAAATTCTCTTTAAATAAAATTGAAGGCGGTTCAGTTAGGTTTGGGGATATTCCAAAGGTGAAGTCATCGGAGTCGACTTTGTAAAGCTCAGCTCCTTCTGTGAACACATTAAAGTATATCTCGTGGATGGACTCAAACACAATATGTTGAGTATTAGTGTAAGACCATGTAAAATCCTAGGCTTAATTCAGTACATTTATGCTTGTTAAGGGGGTTCGATACTTAGAAGGTTCTAGCTAAGTTTCCAAACTTAGTTTATTTTAGCCTTTGAAAGTTCGCAGTCTCATTTCGTGACTTTAATATCCTTTAATGGTCCGTATTCTTGCTAATTCATGACCAAGAAGGTCAATAGGTGTTCCGGGATAAGTTTTGGATTTTTTGGAACTCGTTTAGACCACGTTCAAAATACCAAAATAGTGGACAACGCGATCTTGGTGCGCCGCATAGCAAATCGCATTGGTTGATATTGGTGCAGGTTGCCAGGGTGAAAATACTGAGGCTCAACACGATGATGGCATGATGCGTCGACTATCACATCGATGCCATGATGCGTCGTGTCT
This sequence comes from Capsicum pubescens, assembly GCA_030864215.1. Taxonomy (NCBI): domain Eukaryota; kingdom Viridiplantae; phylum Streptophyta; class Magnoliopsida; order Solanales; family Solanaceae; genus Capsicum; species Capsicum pubescens. Next base: position 256,163,426 of record CM061548.1, read on the forward strand.
ATAATAGCATCGATGCCCAGTTTCAGTCATTAAATATCTACATTTTTAAGAGCAAAAGGGTCAATTCCACCCCTATATAAGTCTAAAATACGTGATTAAGCCCATTTCAACCATAATATAGCCACTTCTCTCAAAATCCTCTCAAGAATAAGTTAGGGTTTTTAATTAGGGATCCAAATTCAAGGGAATTCTACCATCAATTTTCATAGAATCAAGAACTAAGGTATGTCAAGTGTTGATTTATGGATTCTTTTCATCCATGAAGTTCAAGAACCCTCTTTCAAAATATAAAACATGATATTTATGTTGTAGGTTATTTGTAACCATGTTTATCTTGTTGTATGATTCCCAATTTGGAATCTTTATATTTTTTTAATGAAAACTACATTAGCATGCAAGTTGAAATCTATGAATTGAGTTTTTTATGATGTGTAATTTGATGATGGCACCTATGCCCTAAGTTGTACATGTAACGTGTTTGATAAAATGACTAGGAGGATAGAAATTGTGTATTATAGCTCAATTGTGACTCAAATAATAAATACATGATTTACCATTATGACCAAGAATGATTTCCATGATATTGTGTGCATTATGAGTATTTGATGAAATGTTCATAAGATTAGGTTGATGAAAGTATGACATGTCTATATGCAATTCCATCCATGTACAACAATATGATAACCATGTGCTTCATAAAATCCCCAACTGATTGTTTGAATTGTTGATATTGGTCATGTATTCAAGAAGTGTCAAGTCTTATTAGTTTTATGCTATCGAGTCCTGGGGGTACTTGTACTCGACAATTTAGTTGTGTGCTTAGAGCCAGTGTCAGTTTTCATGATACTCTCAGTCAAGCCATGATCAGTAGAATTCAGTCAGTCATGTGACTCAAGAAAACTCAAAAAACTCAGTATCAGTCCAGTCCCATTAAGTAATATCAGAAATCTCAGTGATCTCAGTTAGTCATTATGTCTCAGTAGTATTCCATCAGTCAACGGAAATCTAGTGAACTCAGTTCAATCTAGTTAATTAGTAAAATCAGTAACAGATCAGTCCAGCCTAGTATAAACTAGGAAAATAGTTCTTTGTCTATTCAGTTGGGAGTAGGATTCAGCATCGAGTGAACCCAGGGATGAGGACACACACTGTCAGCCAGTAGAGGGTGTGATCCTTAGTAGCAATTCCTTTGTTCCAGAACTACGTAGCCAGCATAGGTTGAGATGTACCCCTACGAGTCTAGGGACTATACATCTCACTTGAGTTTTCCTTACAGGAGGGGTTGATGGAAGAGCTCCCTAGCAGAGAGGGTTTACTTATAGCTTGTCTTTACCCGTGGCACTGTACTGATACCTTTCCAGCTGGGGTTATAGTTGGACCTCACCAGTTCAGATTTGGGGCATGTCGATTAGATAATTACCTCTCACAGTCTCAGTTTCAGATTCAGTCTTAGTAATAGAACTCAGTTCAATTCTACAGATATCAGGACTGTTAGATACAGTCGCTCAGCTTAGTACGAAACTCAGCTAGTTCCATCAGAACCAGGAATGTCAGACACAGTCACCCAGTTTATAGTATATCAATTATATGAAATTTATGTTACCAGTATTCAGATTTTAGGACTGTCAGATATAGTCAATCAGACCAGTTCTTCATAATCAGAACTGTCAGAAATAGTTAGTCCTTTATCCGTAATACAACATTAGTCCCTCAGTATTCAGTAGACTCAATTATCCATACCAGTAAACTCAGATGTCAGTAACCCAGTAGTCAGAACACAGTACAAAGTGTCAGTATGACCTCAGTTACAGTTTACGTATTCATGCATGTATTCTTATGTTCAGGTTATTCGGTCAGTTAGTATTGTTCATGTATATGAACCCCATGCATTCATCCTACCTCACTTAAATACCAGTACATTCAATCGTACTGATGCATTTACACTATGGTGTTTTATACCATAGGTTTAGAAGCACGAGATCCTGAGTATCCTTAGTAGATCAGACGTTCAGCAGCCAGACTAACAGTGATTCCTCATCATTTGAGGATAGCATGATTATTTTATTAATTTATTATTTCAGTAGTTTGGAGTTAGTTTGGGACATGTCCCATCAACTCCACAGTGTTCAGACAGTGTAGAGGCTTTCAGACTACAACATATTTTCAGACAATTTATTTCAGTTTTGGGTATCATTATACCCCATTACAGACATTATTTTATATTTAGTATTAATTCAGTTTTCAACCTTATGGCCTTACATCTTATATTCCATATATTTACAGTATATTATTCAATTCTCAATTACAGATATCAGTCATGGGTTAGCTTGTGGTCCTTTGGGGTCATGAGCACCGTGTAGCATTCTAGGTACTAGATTCGGGGCGTTACAAACTTGGTATCAGAGCCTAAGGTTCAACAGTGTCCTAGGAAGTCTGAAAAACCGCATCTAATAGAGTCTTGTGCATGTGTGTGTTGTGCACCACACTTATGTACAAGAGGCTATGAGATATTTTAGGAACAATTTCCCTTCTTTCAGTATTCATGTCGTGCCAGTGAGCATAATCTCCAATTATTGTTTTAGTCTAATCCGCTTATTCCTCTCACTCACAGAACATTCCTCCCAAAAGGGCTAGTGAAAGGAGAACCGGTAATCAGTCAGCACCTCAGCCCGTTCAGGCAGATCCCCTAGATGAACATGTTTCTCATGCAGAATTTAGGACTACATTCATTATTCTAGCCAATCCAATCATATCTCAGAATAACCGGCCAGCTGCTATTTTGGCCAACCCAGTGGCCAATTCAGCTGCAGCAGGATTCAGGACTTCACTCGAATGAATCCTCCCTTATTCTTTGGTTCTAAGTCTGAAGAAGATCCACAGGACTTCCTCGACCAGGTTCAAAAAGTCACAGATATCATGGGAGTGACTTCCAGTAAGAGTGCAGAGTTAGCCGCCTATCAGCTATAAGATGTAGCACATACATGGTTTAAGCAGTAGAAGGTAGACAGGGGTACAGATGCAGGGCCCATAGAATGGAAGGAGTTTGATACGACCTTCTTAGATAGATTCTTTCCCCTATAGAAGAAAGAGGCCAAAGTGTTAGAATTCATCAATCTCAGATAAGGTAGCATGAGTGTGAAAGAATACTCCCTCAAGTTCACCCAGTTATCCAGGTATGCTCCCTATGTAGTAGCAGATAGTAGATCCAGAATGTGCAAGTTTGTGTTTGAGGTTTCAGGTAGAGTGGTTAAGGAGTGCAGGACTGCGATGTTGATCAAGGAGATGGACATATCTATACTTATGGTCCATGCTCAACAGATTGAAAAGCAGAAACTTAAGAAGAAGGAAAGAGAGAATAAGAGAGCCAGAACAGGTAGTTATAGTTTTTCTCAGCTAGGGTTGCAGAGTGGTAACCGTTCTCAGCATAGTCAAAAGTTTTCAGTCCCATTTCCCTCTTCATCTAGTGCCCCAGTACCAAAGTTCAATAATGACCATAGAAATGGGGTACCAGGATCCAAGGCCCATGGTAGTGAGGGCAAGGTTTTTACTCACCCTCTTTGCAAAGAGTGTGGTAAGTATCATAAGGGTATATGTAGAGCCGGAAGTGATGTGTGTTTTGGATGTGGTGAGTCAGGTCATAAGGTCCGAGATTATCCTAAGCCCGGTCCATGAAGTCAGCACGGTCATCCTTCCGCTCAATCCGGTCGCCCGAATCAGCAGGGTGCCAATTCCAGTGCTATCAGTGGGCAACGCCCAAACAGACTTTATGCACTTCAGTCCCAATAAGATCAGGAAAGGTCTCCTAAAGTAGTCACTTGTATGATGAAGATCTCTTATTTACATATTCATGTTTCTTCAGATTTAGGAAATTTTTTTTCTTTTGTAACTCCTTTCATAGAGGTCAACTTTAAGGTCAGACCAAATGTTAATAGGACCTTTTTCCAGTCATTACCCTAGTAAGTCAGTCTAATACAGCTCGACAGGTATCCAGTAACTGTCCGATTATGATATCTCATAAAGTCAGGCCTTTAAATTCTAGTAGTAATGCCAGTATATGTAGAAAATCAATAAGGGAAGATGATTCCCGACCCATTCCTACCTCAGTGCAAAGTTTTATACTTTAACCCTCCTGATACTTATGCTTGCATCACATCATAATTCCGTGAACCCAGCTTATATTCACGCACTTCCCTTAGGATCATGTGTATTTCAAGTTCCTAGTATGAGGAATCCCAGTTCACTCAGTGTTACGACTCATGTCCCCCGAACACAGAAATTCCAGATTTAGGTCATGCAGATCATGAATCATGCTACGCTCCTAATGATTAGTTAAAAATTTAGACTATGTCGCATATATCCATAGTTTAGATCCCTCGGTGAATCCATAGTGTTGATGTTCTGTCCCTTAGCCCTCAATTACAGCATCATTCAGTAATCAGTATTCAGTAAAGGACTCAGATAGTCCTATAGAACCACGACCTTCAGTTATCAGTTATTTAGCCATAAAAGTTCAGTACCTCAGTACCAGTCTAACCCTCAGTTATCAGGAACCAGCATTCAGTTCCAGTTACAGTTTTAGTTATGGTTACAGTCTCTATTACCATCTTAGCTACAATCTCAGTCCCAGTCCTAGTCCTGTCAGATCATAAACTCAATTCACTTTTAAGATTACCCGACCATAGCATATGGCCATTAGTTATTTAGTTATTGGTATTTTAGTACCTCAGTTTACAGAATGTTTCCGAATCATGTTGGACTCTTGGTCTTGCGTTCTATAGGTAATACAGTTTTCACTAATTTATGCTCAACTACCTCATATTACCCAGTCAGTCATTACCTTTTATGTATAATACTCTATAGTCTAAGTCTAGCCTTTCAGGCTAAGTACAGTTTAGCCTTACAGACCCAGTAGTCATCTATCAGTCGTTCAGTTAATCAGATAAGTTAGTATATTTATGCATGCGTGCTCATCACCCATGTGAATCTTTTCAGTAGTCTCAGTTGTAGTGCATAAGTCTTAGTCACTGTATCTTAGACAATGTTTCATAAGCCTTGTCTCCTAATACAAGAATCCCAGCCATATAGCAATATTCTATTTTGATGTCCTACTCAGATCAGGCTAAGATTTATTTCTCTCTTCAATCACTAGAACTCTACAGAAAGAGTGTCATAGGAACGCTCCAGTCGAGTAGAAGTTTCTAGTATGAATTATTTAAGCATCCAGTAATTCATTTAGCAGCCAGAAAGATAATTTCAGATGGTGTGGTTTTCCATATTTCCATCTAGTCGCACTATCCAAAGTCTCATGAATGTGATCATTCTAAGATAGACTAACCAGGTAGTTGTGTGTTCAACCCAGTTCATGTATCATGTCTTAGTTTAAGATCTCAGATATTCAGATAGAAAGTGCCTCGTGCATCGCCACAACTTTTCTCATAGCTCAGCAAAGTGAGCCCAATATATTTTGAAGGGACATAGTTCCCCAAAGGGGGAGATATACTAAAATTCCCCGAACCTTCATGAAACAAATGTGTCGCTCTCTCTTTTTGTAACGAATTTAGTTTAGGGTAAGGGGTACGCATGAGTTGACCCTTAAACTCTGACCTCATCCGTAAGCTATGTATTCAAGGTACTCAGTTTAGATTACGATATTTAGCTCGTGTATCACGTTCCAGACTCAGTTACGTTCATGTGTTTTTTCTCATGCATATCTAGTAATTAATTTCAGGCTCATTAGCATTTTAAGTTTAAGGAAACATTCTTCCTTGAACTTATCCAGTTTCATGCTCAGATTTCCATGATAAACTTGGTATTAATTACCATTATATATTCAGTCATGCATTCATGTGTCAGATCAATCATGAATTCATGCATCAGATATGCATGTTCAGTATAATATATTCAGCTTATCAGTTATGCCAGTCATGAAATCATGCATCAGATATGCATACTCAGAACAAATCTCAGTAAATCAGTGTTGTCAGTAATGTAGTCATGTTTCAGTTGTTCATGTTCAGCATGTACTTCAACTTATCATTCCCCCATCTCAGTCAGTCTCATTCGAGGATGACTATTCCCACGGGGGAGATATTGTAAGACCCCGCAAAATCCTAAGCTTAATTCAGTCCATTTATGCTTGTTTAGGGGGTCCCATACTTAGAAGGTTCTAGCTAAGTTTCCAGACTTAGTTTATTGTAGCCTTTGAAAGTTCGCAGTCTCATTTCATGACTTTAATGTCCTTTAATGGTCTGTATTCTAATAGGTGTTTCCGGACAAGTTTTGAATTTTTCGAAACTCATTTAGACTGCGTTCGGAATCCCAAAATAGTGGACCAATGCGATCTTGGCGCGCCGCGTCGCCAATCGCGTTGGTTGATATTATTTCAAGTTGCCAGGGTTAAAGTACTGAAGCTTGATGTGATGATGGTGCAACGCGTCGACTATCGCATCGATGCCATGACGCGCCGCGTAGATGCCCAATTTCAGTCTTTAAATATTCGTATTTTTAAGGGAAAAAGGGTCAATTTTCCACTCCTATATAAGTCTAAAACATGGGATTAATCCCCATTTCAACCATAATATAGCCACTTCTCTCAAAATCCTGTCAAGAACAAGTTAGGGATTTCAATTGTGGATCCAAATTCAAGGGAATTCTACCCTCAATCTTTGAAGAATCAAGAACTAAGGTATGTCAAATATTGATTTATGGATTCCTTTCATCCATGAAGTCCAGGAACCCTCTTTCAAATTATAAAATATGATATTTATGTTGTGGGATGTTTGTAACCATGTTTATCTTATTGTATGATTCCCAAGTTGGAATCTTTATGTTTTTTTTCATGAAAACTACGTTAGCATGCAAGTTGAAATCCATGAATTGAGTTGTTTATGATGTGTAATTTGATGATGGCACCTATGCCCTAAGTTGTGAATGTAAGGTGTTTGATAAAATTCCTAAGAGGATAGAAATTGTGTATTATAGCTCAATTGTGACTCAAATAATAAATACATGCTTTACCCTTATGACCAAGAATGATTTCCATGATATTATGTGCATTATGAGTATTTGATGGAATGTTCATTAGATTAGGTTGATGAAAGTATGACATGTCTATATGAAATTCCATCCATGTACAACATTATGATAACCATGTGCTTCATGAAATCCCTAACTGATTGTATTATGAATTGTTGATATTGGTCATGTGTTCAAGAAGTGTCAAGTCTTGTCAGTTTCATACTATCGAGTACTGGGGGTACTTATACCCAATAATTTAGCTGTGTGCCTAGAGCCAGTGTCAATTTTCATTATACTCTCAGTCAAGCCATGATCAGTAGAATTCAGTTAGTCATGTGACTTAGGAAAACTCAGTAAACTCAGCATCAGTCCAGTCCCATTCAGTAATATCAGAAATCTCAGTGATCTCAGTCAGTCATCATTTCTCAGTAGTATTCCGTCAGTCAATGGAAATCCAGTGAACTCATTTCAATTTAGTTAATCAGTAAAATCAGTAATAGATTAGTCCAGCCTAGTATAAACTAGAAAAAAAATTCTGTGTCTATTCAGTTGGGAGTAGGATTCAGCACCGAGTGAACCCAGGGATGAGGACACACACTGTTAGCCAGTAGAGGGTGTGATCCTTAGTAGCAATTCCTGTATTCCAGAACTACGTAGCCAGCGTAGGTTGAGATATACTCCTACGAGTATAGGGACTATACATCTTATTTGAGTTTTCCTTACAGGAATGGTTGACGGAAGAGCTCCCTATTAGAGAGGATTTACTCACAACTTGTCTTTACCCGTGACATGGTACTGACACCATTCCAGTTAGGGTTACAGGTTGGACCCCACCAGTTCAGATTCGGGGCATGTTGGTTAGATAATTACCTCCCGCAGTCTCAGTTTCAGCTTCAGTCTTAGTAATAGACCTCAGTTCAGTTTTACAGATATCAGGACTGTCAGATACAGTCGCTCAACTCAGTACGAAACTCAGCTAGTTCCATCAGAACTAGGACTGTCAGACACAGTCACCCAGTTAATAGTTTATCAATTATACAAAATTTATGTTACCAGTATTCAGATTTCAGGGCTGTCAGATACAGCCAATCAAACTAGTTCTTCATAATCAGAACTGTCAGAAATAGTTAGTCCTTTATCTGTAATAAAACATTAGTCCCTCATTATTCAGTAGACTCAGTTATCCATACCAGTAAATTCAGATGTCAGCAACTCAGTACTCAGAACTTATTACCCAGTGTTAGTATGATCTTAGTTATAGTTTACGTATTCATGCATGTATTCTCATGTTCATGTTATTCGTTCAGTTAGTATTGTTCATGCATATGAACCCCATGCATTTAGCGTACCTCACTTGCATACCAGTACATTCAATCATACTGACGTATTTGTGCTATGGTGTTTTATACCATAGGTTTAGAAGCACGAGGTCCCGAGCATTCTTAGTAGATTAGACGTTCAACAGCTGAACTAACAGTGATTCCTCATCTTTCGAGGATAGCTTGATTATTTTATTAATTTATTATTTCAGTAGTTTGGAGTTAGTTGGGGACATGTCCCATCAACTCCACAACTTTCAGACAGTGTAGAGGCTTTCAGACTACAACATATTTTCAAACAATTTATTTTAGTTTTAGGTATCGTTATACCCCATTATAGATATTATTTTATATTTAGTATTAGTTCTGTTTTGAACCTTATGACCTTACATCTTATATTTTGCATATTTACAGTATATTATTTAGTGCTCAGTTACTGATATCAGCCATGGGTTAGCTTGTGGTCCTTCGGGGTCATAACCACCGTGTAGCATTTCAGATACCAAATTCGGGGTGTTACAATTAGCCATCCATGATATACAGGATTTAGAGTATCCTTTAGAGCTGAGACTTGCTCCATTAAGCATGAAAAAGAAATATCTCTCTTATCGGTGATCGTGTTAATAATATTTCTGTTCTGAATAATCCTGATATTGCTAAATTGATATGTCTTGCCATGAAAACCAATGACACATAGATGTGGCTTAGAAAGCTCAGGCATGCAGCATGCATGCCATCAAAAAACTTTCTGGAAATGAATTGATGAATGGTTTGCCAAAACTAAAGTTTGAAAAGGATCACATCTGTGATACTTGTCAAGTTAGTAAATAGACTCGAACATCTTTGAAAGTCAAAGACAGTGTCAGTACTACCAAGCCTCTTCAAATAATCCATATGGATCTGTTGGCCCTTCCAAGACCGCAAGTATTGGTGGAAAAAGATATGTATTTGTCATTATTGATAAAATTCTCAATTTACTTGGGTAATATTTCTTGCGTACAAACATAAAGCATTCACTAATTTTGAGATCATTTGTAGAAGAGTATAAACAGAGGAAGGATATTTAGTCACCTATGTTCATAGCAATTATAAAGGAGAACTAAAAAAAAAGCAGTTGAGGAGTACTGTGCTCAAAACGGTTATTTACAAAACTTATCAACTCCTCAATCTCCTCAACAAAATAGTATGATAGAACAAAAGAATAGATCTCTAAGATAAATCAAGAACCATGCTTCTAGCATGGAATGTCACATTCTCAATGGGTGTCTCATCAGAACAATTCTAAAAAAGATACTCTATGAACTGTGGAGAGGAAAGAATCCCAACATAAGTTATTTATGTCTATTTGGATGCAAATGCTTCATCCACAACAATGGTAAGAATAACTTAGTAAAGTTTGACCCACAAAGTGATAAAGGTATTTTTTGATTACTCTTCCACTTGTTTGCCGATAGATCCTATAATAAACAGACTCTTTGTGTTAAAAAATCTATGCATATTGATTTGATAAATCTAACCCCACTTCTATGAGCTTAAGTTTTGATGAAGAAGAGGTAATAATTCTCAGTCAAGATCTGGGCCAGACATAACACCTGAGCCAATGATCTCTGAGTCGACTATGGCTCAACTAGAGTCAGGTTATGTTACTGAAATATCAAAAATAAATGTTTCAAGGAAATGGAGACATAGTGCGAGTTTTCCAAATTATTTTATCATTGGAAATCAAAATGATCCGATGCAAACAAGAGACTCTCTAAGAAAACAAGTATCACTAACCCTTGTGTCTCGATTGAACCTAAAAAGTTGATGAGTCCCTCAAAGAAAAATCTTGGGTTGAGGACATGAAGGAAGAACTAGATCAATTTGAATGTAATCAAGTCTGGAATCTAGTTGAAAGACTAAAGAATTGATCAGTTGTTGAAACCAAATTGGTATACTGAAACAAAATGAATAAAGAAGGTAAGGTGATCCGAAATAAGAACAGGTTAGTAGCTCAAGGTTTTTCCCAGAAGTAAGGTGTTGACAATGATAAAAAATTTTCTCCTGTAGTAAGGTTGGAATCGATTTGAATTTTCTTGGCATTTGCTGCATTCAAATGATTTAAGTTATAATCGAATCAAATTTTGTTGGCATTTGATGCATTCAAATGATTTAACTTATATCAAATAGATGTTAAGAGTGTTTTCCTAAATGTCTTTATTAATTAAGAGGACTTCATCAAACAACCTCCTTGTTTTGAAAATCCTTCTTATCCTAATCACATTTTCAAGCTCTAAAAAGCACTCTATGGTCTCAAATAAGCTCCAAAGGCGTTGTATGAGAGATTGAGTACTTTTCTATTAAACAATAATTTTTAAAGAGGTAAATTAGACACTACTCTTTTCACTCAAAAATTAGACTCAAGTTTACTCAATGTACAAATTAATGTTGATGACATTATTTTTGGAAGTCCTAACACTTCTCCGTGCGAGAATCTTACAAATTTTATGAAGAGAGAATTTGAAATAAGTCTCATGGGGTAACTCTCATTCTTCTTGGGATTAAAAATCAATCAAAATCCCAAAGGTACCCTTATCAGTCAAGCCAAATACACAAAGAAGCTTATCAAAAAATTTGAACAAAAAAAGGGAAAGCATCCGGAAGTCCAATGAGTCCCTTAACAAATCTAGATTCAGACACATCCACAAAAGACATTGATGAAAAAGATACAGAGGGATGATTGGATCACTACTATACTTGACTATAAGCTAACCAAACATTATGTTTAGTTTTTATAAATGTGCAAGGTTTCAGTCGTGTCACAACCCGAGACTGTCCCCTAGTCGTAACATGATGCTTACAGTCACAAGTGACCCCAAGCTAACCCATGGACTGTCATGCATTAGGATACTGAAAAAAAAATATATAAGTTGGAAGTCAAACTAAAAGTAAACTGATAATAAATAGTAATGGAATCAATGTTAATACAGTTTGAAATACTCAACAAATTGAAAACATACCTAATTGTCTGAAAGCCTTTAAATCATAATAAGTTATTGGGACAAGCCCCCAACTAACTCCAACTGACTAAAATAAAATAAAATTCTAAAATAAATAACTGGTAACTAGTCCTCAAATGATAAGGACTCACCAAACTATTGTTGAGTAGTATAGAAACGTGCTAAGTGTGATTCAGGCACTAAGAGTTTGAGCCTATATTTTGAGATGATATAGTGCAAAGAAGTATGTGATCAGTACTTTGAATATACTGAGTATGCGAGATGGGACACTAACTAGTATAAACTGAACATGAATGCATAAAAATCTAAAGTTAATGCAAGACCAAGTATAAACATGTATTGGATAAAACTGAATAACTGAATACTCGGTCAAGAAAAACAGAACTGAACATAAATTGAAATAAGAACTGAGGACTATAGGAGCTAACAATAACTGACATGCCCCAATTTGAGCAAATTGGGGTCTAACCTATAACCTTAGTTAGAAGGGAGCTAGTACCTTAGGAAGGGTACGAATACTGGATAGTGTGTGACCCCTTATAACCTACAGTGGCATCATAGTTTTGGAACTTAGGGACTTTTACTAACGGTCTAGGCCCAATTAATCGGTGATCCGTCATCCCTGTATTTACTCTCGGCAAAGTACTACTCCCAACTAAATGACACTAAAATATAAACTGAATTTCTCATCATGATATCATTTTGAAAGTATCAATTATGGATAATATAAAGTACTCAAAGACATGTAAACTGATATATGCATTAGTCCCTAGGTATCGGGTGTTCATAACCCACCAGCTTTGACTAATGCAAACTGAACAAGATAATAATGAAAGTTGATCATAATAGAAAATTTCATACTTCAAGCCAAAGTCAATGATTTATCAACCAAAGAGATATTTATGATTCTCAGTATGACAAGATGCTAATATTATGGGGAAAATATGTAAACATGGTTTAATTACAAAAACAAAGTAAAACAATTAAGTAAACTCATATTTGACATGGAACCCAAAACCTTAAGGAAGTAATAAACTTAGGAATTGAGATGTTTTTGGAACTCAATGGATAGAAGGAATACAATGATGAAATCCTACATACCTGGTGGTGGAAGCCTTGGAAAAATCCTTGAAATTTGAAATTGAAGTTGAGAAACCCTAACTTGGCTTTAGAGAAGAATAATTGACCATTTGCTTGGTTTCAATTGATTTTGTGACTTAATGGGGAATTTGGGGAAGTTTAGGATTATATACCACACATGGGGAAGCCTAAATAGCATGGATTAGGAGTTAAAAATTGGAAAAGACTAAACAGCCCTTTTCAAGACCTGTAGGAAAAAACTGATATCAGCCGTAAGGACTAAGGTAACAACTTCTTAGGTTAGGTAACGAGTCGTAGCCTAGTGTTATTGTCAAAGGTTCTACACTTTAGGCCTTTACTGTTATGACAGTGACTTCCCTCCTAACGAATCATTGGATTTGATAATGAGTTATTAGGAGGAGTCATTGTCAAGGACTTATTTCTGGATTTCTTTCTATTGTGATGATGGGTCCACCTAATGACTCATTAGGACTGATAACTAGTCATTTGTTGGACTCGTCACCACTGAGGTAAAATCTAGTATTCCTCACTATTGTGTCAATGACTCCACAAAATGACTCACTGTGTCTGACAATGGATCTTTGTCATAGTCATTGTCACTGGCAGTTGACAGTTCCTTAGGCAAATTTTCTAGAACTCCTAAATCTAAAAAACATGGGTATTACAATATCTTCCCCTTGGGTTTATTCATCCTCGAATGAAACTGACTAAGCTGAGAGGTTAGGTAAAGCTAAAATTTTTAACTAAATACTTATGAGTTGAACCATGAGTTAATATCTGAATCTAGGACTGATGCATGGACTGAACAAAACTCACGAATGCTTGCTATGACATAGAAATAATTGGATGGCCTGAGATAGAAATTAAAGAATCAATTAATTAAGGGAAACTATTACCTCAAGATGGAACTGGATTCAACGTGAAAAATGGAAGTACTTGTCTAGCATATCTGCCTCTTCTTCCCAAATAGCTCCCTCGACTAATTGATTTCTCCGCAAAACTTTTACCAAAGATACCCCTTCATTCCTCAACCTAAGAATCTGATGATCAAGGATATCAACTAGGACCTCCTCATAAAAGAGGCTATTTTCCATGCCAACCTTTTCTAAAGGAACTAATTATGTTGGGTCACCAATGCATTTCTTCAACAAAGAGACATAGAAGACTAGATGCACTGATGCTAAATCTCTAGGAAATTCCAACTCTATGCTACCTTACCAAAATGACTCAAAATCTTATATGGGCCAACATAGGGGGGACTGATCTTCCCCCTCATACCAAATCTCTTTACCCCTTTAATGGCTAAATTTTAGATGAAATAACCAAATTTAAACTTAATCTCCCTCTTCCTCACTTCTGCGTAACATTTTTGATGAATTTGAGCAATTTTCAGCCTTTCTCTAATTAGATGAACTTTTTTCATCACCTCATGTACTATCTCTGGCCCTATTAAAGCCACTTCACCAACCTCAAAAAACCCAATAGGGGATCTATACCTACTACCATAAAGAGCCTCAAATAGAGTCATCTAAATACTGGAGTGATAGTTGTGATTGTATGCGAACTCAATCAAAGAAAAGTGATAATACCAACTACCTTTGAAGTCAATCATGCACACTCTCAACTTGTCCTTTAAGGTCTGAATGGTCCTCTCTATCTGACCATCTATTTATGGGTGAAAAGTTGTACTAAGGTGAACTTGGGTACCGAGACCCTTCTGGAGAGTCTTCTAAAATTGAGAAGTAAATTGAGTACCCCTATTTGAAATAATGGTCAAAGGGATGCCATGAAATTTCACCAACTCCCTAAGATAGAGTCTATCATAATATTGGTTGAATCTGAAGTACAAACCAATAGGAAATGAGCCAACTTAGTCATTCGGTTCATGATAACTCAAATAGAATCGTATTGTCGATGAGTATGAGAAAACCCTGTAATAAAGTCCATATTCACCAGTTCCCACTTCCAAGTAGGAATACTAAATTCCTGAAGCATACCACTGGGTTTCTGGTGCTCAACCTTAACCTGTTGGAAATTTGGACACTTTGCCATGAATTTTGAAATATCCCTTTTTATGCCATTCCACTAATAGAATTCTCGTAAAGCACGATACATCTTAGTGTCTCCTTGGTCAATAGAATATCGAGAACCATGATCTTATGCCAATATTCGCTTCCTCAAATCATCTATATCCTGAATATATAATCTGCCTGACAGCGAAGAACACCATCTCCCCATTGGGAGAAAACCTCAACCTTCTAATTACGAACTCCCTTTTTCAACTTAAGAAAAATAGGATCACTATATTGATTTTTCTTCACCTTGGCAACCAAAGAAGATTCCAAACCATTATGAACCCAGACACTACCTTTGGCCGAATCAACCAGCCGAACCTACAACCTAGCAAGCTGATGAACCTCACTAACTAACTCTTTATTTTTATCCTCCACATGAGCAAAACTTCTCATAGAAAATCTACTAAGGGTATCGTCCACAATATTGGCCTTACCCGGGTGATATAAGACACTCATATCATAATCCTTCAATAACTCTAGCCACCTCCTCTAACAAAGATTTAGATCTTTCTAACTTAAATCATATTGAAGGCTCTTATGATTAGTGAACCCATAAACATGAACCCCATAAATATAATGCCTCCAAATATTTAAGGCAAAAACAGTCGTTGCCAACTTAAGATCATAAGTCGGGTAGTTCTTATCTTGAGGTTTGAGTTGTCTAGAGGCATATTCTACAAACCTTCCCTATTGTATCGACACACAACCAAGTCCAACTTTGGAATCATCACAATATACCACAAAACCATCTGAACCCTCTGGTAGAGTAAAAACTAGAGCGGAAGTGAATCGAGTTTTCAACTTCTAAAAATTCTTCTCGCAAGAATTGAACCACTGGAACTTGACTTTCTTCTGAGTCAGTATGAACATAGGATAAGCAATAGAGAAAAATCCTTTGACAAACCATCTGTAGTTATTGGCTAAACCCAAGAAGCTCTTGATATCTGACGGAGAGATGGGTCTAGGCCAATTTCTCACTACTTCTATCTTTTGAGGATCAACTAGAATGCCTTCACCAAAAATAATATGACCAAGGAATGTCACTGATTTCAACCAGAATTCATGCTTGCTGAACTTAGCTAATAGTTAATGATCTTTAAGAGTCTGCAAGAAAATTCTCAAGTGGTCTGCATGTCCACCCTCACTTCAAGAGTAAAAGAGGATCCATCTATAAAGACTATAACGAACATGTTCAAATAATGCTTGAACACTCTTTTCACCAAGTCCATAAAAACTGTAGGGGAATTCATTGGACCAAAAGATATAACTATAAATTCAACGTGACCATACCGAGTTCTGAAGGTTGTCTTTGGGATGTCACATTCTCTAACTCTGAGTTGATGATAACTAGATCTGAGGTCTATTATAGAGAAATAATTGACACCCTGAAGTTGATCAAATAATTCATCAATCCTAGGGATAGGATACTTATTATTAATTGTGACTTTGTTTAACTAACGATAGTCGATGCATATTCTAAGAGAATCATCTTTTTTGCACACAAAAGAATTGGAGCACCCCATGGAGAGATACTAGTCATGATAAAACCCCTGTCTAGGAGATTTTTCAAATATTCTTTAAGCTCTTCAAGATCGGCTGGAGCTATTCTATAAGGTGGAATAGAAATAGGTTGGGTATCTGGAAGGAGATATATTCTGAAGTCAATTTCCCTCTCAGGAGAAACTCCAGGTAGATATTCAAGAAACACTTATGGAAATTCATTCACTAGTGGAACTAACCTAAGACTCAAGATTTTGGATATTGAGTCCTTGACTCAAACGAGATGATACATGCACCCTTTGGAAATTATTTTTCTTGCCATAAGAAAAGAGAGAAATTAACCTATAGGCACTGAGGTACTACCCTTCTACTCTATTACTGGCTTATTTGGAAACTAAAACTGGACTACTCTACTTCTACAATCAACTGAGGTATAGAAGGAGTGGATCCAATCCATGCCAAGAATGACATTAAAATCTGTCATGTCTAACTCTACAAGATCGACTGAAGTGACCTTCTGGTATACTGTGACTGGACAATTTATGTACCCATCTGTCTATGATTGAAATACTGGCTGGAGTAGAAATTGAGAAGGATTTTTCTAGGATTTTGGGACTGACACAAAAATTTACTGCTATATAGGGAGTCACAAAAGAAAGTGTGGCTTTGGGGTCTAATAAAGCATACACATGAATATAAAAAACTTGTAATGTACTAGTAACCACATCAAGAGAACCCTCCTGATCCTTTCGAGTTTGTTGGGCATAAAATCTATTCAGATGTTGTCCACTAGTTGCACTAGAAGTGGCACCCTGATAAGTTGGGCGACCTGCTATAGCTATTAAAGAATTAGTATGACCCTGCTGACGATTATTCCTACCTCTCTGCACAACCACTGGGCAATCCCTTATTCTGTGGCCTAACTTTCCATACCCAAAACAAGAATCACTACCAACCATTCACTCACCCTTATAGTTCTTACCATATTTCTTATAAACTGGGTTGGTGCGACCACTATTTACACTACCCTAGGAGTCAGAGCCTGGTGCTCTATATCGAGTATCATGCCTGAACTTAGGTACTGGAGAATTGGAAGAAGATGGAGCTGGGGATGAAGATTTCTGGTAGAATTGAGAACGATTACCACCATCTAACCTCGACTGAGAGAAACTAAAAATAGCAGTTTTGGCCCTTTTATTCTCATTTTCCTTATCGTTGATCTTCTCTTCCTCAATATGTTGAGCATGTACCACCAATTTGGAGATGTCTATATCCTTAATCAACATGGTCATTCTACACTTTTTGACCACATCCTCAAAAACACCGAATAGAAACTTGTATGTTAGGGCCCTAAAGTCGGCAACCATAGCTGGAGCAAACCTTGCCAGCTGGGTAAACTTGAGTGAATACTCTTTCACACTCATGTTACCTTGCGTCAGGTTTATGAACTCCTGCACCTTGGGTTCTCTTAACTCAAGTGGAAAAAACCTGTCCAAAATTACAGCAACAAACTATCCCACTCTACTGGCCCTGCATCTACACATTTATCTTCCTTACACTACTTAAACCAAGTATGAGCCACTCCTTGCAGTTGGTAAGCAGCCAAATCAACATTCTTACTCAAAGTGACACCCATGATCTCAGTTACTTTATGAACACTATCTAAGAACATATGTGGATCCTTCGTATTTAGACCCAAAGAATGTTGACAGATTCATTCGAGTGAAGTCCCAGATTCTAGTTGCCAATGTATTCGTTGTTGGGTTAGCCGGGGCAACATCCTATTGGATATCCTAAGCAGTCATAGATTGGGCTAATGCTATAAAAGTAGCCTTGAAAACATCATGAGAGACCTGCTCAATCAGAGAGTTTTCAGAAACTAGTGGTGGTGCTTGTTGGTTCCCATTTCTTCTTACGTTGGTTTTCTTAGGAGGAATTTTTTATAAACAGATAGAGGGTGGGTTAGGAGAAGAATTTTAATAGATTTCACACCCTATCGAACGACCTAAATTGTAAAAGAAGTGAGGCTTTCCTAAAATATCTGAAAGCTTCTTGCTCATAAGTGTGGCATACTTCACACCTATGAACAAGGCTCTACCTAACGCGACTTTTAGACACCCTATGACACTTTAAACTTACTTCTCTAATACCAAGTTTAGTCACAACCTTATACAACCCCCTAGTCGTAACACGGTGCTTAGAGCCACAAGTGACCTCAAGCTACCCATGGTCTGGCATGCATTAGAATAATGAAGAAAAATAACAAAATACTAGGCAGAAGCCAAATTGAAAGTAAACTGATAATAAATGGTAAGGGAATCAATGTTAATACTGTCTGAAATACTCAATAAATTAAAAACATATCTAACTGTCTGAAATCCTCTAAATCATAATGAGTTGTTAAAATAAGCCCCCAACTTACTCCAACTGACAGAAATAAAATAAAATAAAATATTGAAATAAATAATTGATAACTAGTTCTCAAATTATGAGGACTCACCAAATTATTGTTGAGTGATATGGCAATGTGCTAAGTATGATCTGGGTATTGAGCATCCGAACCTATATTATGAGACATTATAGAATAAAAAAGTATGCAATCAATACTTTCAATATATTGAGTATGCGAGATGGTAAACTAACTAGAATAAGCCAACATGAATGCATGAATATGTAGACTGAATGCAAGACCAAGTATAAAAATGTACTGGATAAAACTAAATAACTAAATACTCAGTCAAGCAAACTTGAACAAAATATAAACTGAAACATAAACTGAGTATTGTGGGAGCTAATAATAACTAACATACCTCAATCTAAAAAAATCGGGTTCCAACCTATAGCCCCAGTTAGAAGGGTTCTAGTACCTTACCAAGGGTACTAACTCTAGCTGGCGTGAATCTACTAAACTGAGGTCCCGAAGGACTAGGATGCCATACCTCAACTGATGGGTGAATTCTTATAACCAACGATTGTGCCATAGTTCTGGAACTTAGGGAGTTTTACTAACGAGCTCGGCTTAACTAACAGATGATCATCCCCGAGTTCACTCGGTGCTAAGTACTGCTCCCAACTGAATGACACTAAAATATAAACTGAATTGCTCATCATAATATTATTTTGAAAGTATTAACTGTGGATAATTTGAAGTGTTCAAAGACATGTAAATTGATATATTCATAAGTCCTTAGGTATCAGGTGTTCATAACCCACCAACTTTAACTAATGCAAGCTGAACATGATAATAATGAAAGCTGATCATAATAGGGAATTTCATATTTCAAGCCAAACTCAATGACTTATCAACCAAAGAGATATTTATGATCTGAGTATGACATGATGCTACTCCTATATGAAAACATGTACACATGGTTTAATTACAAAAATAAACTGAAAGGATTAAGTAAACTCATATTTGACATGGAACCCAAAATCTTAAGGAATCAATAAACTTGGAAATTGAGATATTTTTGGGACTCAATGGATGAAAGGAATCCATTGATGAAACCCCACATACCTGTAGTTGAAAACCTTAGAGAAATCCTTGGAATTTGAACTTGAATTTGAGAAACCCTAACTTGTCTTTGAAGAAGAATAATCACCCCTTTGCTTGGTTTTAATTGATTTTGTGACTTAATGAGGAATTTAGGAAAGTTTAGGCTTATATACCACTCTTGGTAAGCCTCAACAACGTGGTTTAGGAGTTAAAATAATGGGAAAATTCTAAACAACCCTTTTAAAAATATGTAGGAAAAATTTAATACCAGTCGTAATGACTAGGTAACGACTCATTAGGTCAGGTAATGAGACGTGTCCTAGATTCGTTGTCAGAGGTTCTACACCTTGTTCCTTTACTGTTGTGAAATTGACTTCCCTCCTGATGACTTGTTGGGTCTAATAATGGGTCGTTAGGAGGAGTTATTGTCAAGGACTTAAATTTTTGGAATTCTTTCTGTTATGATTATGGGTCCACCTAATGACTCATTAGGACTGGTAGCGAGTCGTATGCTGGACTCGTCACCACTAAGCTAAAATTTAGGATTCCTTACTGTTGTTGCAACGACTCCACACAATGACTCATTGTGTGTGACAATGGGTCATTTCTAGAATCGTTGTCACTGCTAATTGACAGTCTCTTAGGAAAACTTTTCATAATTTCTAAAGCTTAAAAACTTGGGGTATTACAAGTCGACTCCTAAGAAATATCATCTGATTGTCATCAAAAGAATGATTCTCCATCTCATCGAGACTCAAGATATTTGGCTATGGTACCCTCGCTCTTGTAATTTTTATTTGGTTGGCTATTCAGATGTTGATTTTGTAGGTGACAAAACTGATAGAAATAGTACTAGTGAAACCTACCAAATTCTTAGTGATGCCTAAATCTCATGGCATAGGAAAAAACAAACTTCAATCGCTCTATCAACTACCGGACTGAATACATAGCAATTAGAAATTATGGTACTCAAATTCTATGGATTATGCATCAATTACTTGACTTTGATTTATATTTTGAATCTATACCTATCATGTGTGATAATACTAGTGCAATTATTCTGTCAAAATATACTGTGCATCATTCTAGAGCTAAGCATATTGACATCCTGCATCATTTTTTTCATGATTATGTAGAAAATAGAGACTTTTCTTTAAAATTTATTGACTCTTAAAATTAGCTTGTTGATATTTTTACCAAACCTTTGTTAGAAGAAATATTTTGTGTTATAAGAAAAAATCTTGATATTACATGCATTAATGACATTTGATTATACTGTCCTTTATTTTTGCAAAAATCTTTTACAAAATATTTTTTCCATAGTTTTTACCCCACTGACTCATCATCATTACCTTTTATCCACCCCATTTTATACTCTATCCGCCTTTTTTTCTCTATCCCCTTAATTACGTTTACTTTACCCTTTTGCTTCCCTAGACGAATACAAGCCTTTCACTTCATAATTCACCTTCATTCACTTCACCTCCTTTCACCTTCCTTCTCCCCTTTTTATACTCTCTTCAAACTCCTCTTTTCTTATTCCTCCATGACCCAAACAAGATCTATGGCAAATCATACAAAAAAATCCTTTGGATTTCAAATTCGACAATCATGACCCAGTTCTTATCTCCAGATCCTCTGAGGAAGGCTCTTCTCATTTTTTGCAATCGACTATCAATAAAAAATGTTCAGCCTCTAGCCCCAATTCATCCTTTAACAAAAACCATCTCTCTCCTCTGGACTCTCTTCTACCAGAGGACATGCATAAATTATTGAATATTTTGCAACGAAATAATTTGCAGCCATCAAAAATCGCTCAGTTGTGCCCAAAAATTTCTGTATCACTCTCAGTCAAAGGAATCTCACTGCAATGTAAGTTCTTGTTTCAAAGACCAAGATTTATCTCTTGTACTTCGTCTTTGTGGTATGGAAGTTTATGAGGAAACTATGTGCATGTTATATGTCTATGTTCTCCTTTCCCAAGACAACGTTGAGTTGGAAACTCTTGTACTTGGGACCAGAATCATTCTTAATGGCTTTTTATTTGAGAAAGTTTTGACACTAAGTTCTTTAGGGTTATTCCTTTTATGAATGGTACATAGCTTGATAGCTTAGTGGTGACCTTTGATGGAGAAAAAAAGGTTGTCTTTGATTTGGAAGTTAGTTTATTAAACTTTGGTCCACTGTCACTTTGCTTTAAGAACATAATTTTGGCTCACCTTATCGCCACAAACCTAATCCCAAGGAAAGGTTCTCTCAGTAATATGACTAGTCGAGATGTGTTTGTGTTGTATTGCATGGTCATGAAATTCAAAATCAATTGGACTGTATGGTTCCGCGAATATATGTTGGAAAGTGCTACAGATTCCCATACCTCTGCTAGCTTACCTTATGGATTATTGATTACATGAATCCTTCTCCACTACTCCATTAATCTCTCTAAGTACCCTGCTATCGAAGTCTCTTCCACATATAACTCTAAAACTTTTACCAACATAGGATATGTCCTGCTCGATACCAAATGGTGGCAAGAGAAATCTGCCAAAGCAAAAGATTGATTAACCCAAGGAAAGCAAAAATATTTCTAATCCTATACTCCCTGTGAAGAAGGAAATGATGGAAATCAAGGATCGACTCAAGACGATAGAAGAAATATTGCTGACTCTCCATGAGTCGACTAGTAGGTTATTACAGTTGAATAAGGAAACCAGTATTGACGTGGGCAAAGTAATGTTAACAGTTGATGGATTGAAACAGAAGGGTGTCAAGCTCTTTAACAAGCTATTTGCTAAAGTGGACTCCAACAAATTCAAAGCTAACTCCTCCAACAACGAGCTTGTCATATTAGTCCAGAATTCCTACTTCAGTTTTGTCACGACCCGATTTCATCAGTCATGATGGCGCCTACCAAAACCCATCAGTAGGCAAGCCAAAGCGTAGTCCGAAACGGCTAGTAATAGACTACTCAATAATATAAAGGAAAAAATACGGAATATATGAAATAAAGATCAATAAATAGAAGAATCCCAAAACCTGGTAGTATCAGTACAAGAGCTTCTAATATAAAAAGAGTACATAAGTGAAATATCAAGAGAAGTACAATGATAGAAATTATCTCCGAATTCAAATTAGAGACTAGTCTAATATCACAACTCATCATAACTGTCCCCATCAGGACCATCATCATCATAGTCAACCTCCGGCCTTTCCAAGTATCAATATATCATCAATATATCCTCCGGCCTTACCGGGTATCAACATCATAACGACAGTATCCTTCGGTTTTGTCGGGTATCAATATAATCATAATAGTATCCTTCGGCCTTGCGGGGTATCAACATCATCATAATAGTATCCTCTAGTCTTTCTCGGGTATCAATATCATCACAATAGTATCCTCCGGCCTTGTCGGGATTCAAGATCATCATAATAGTATCCTTCGGCCTTTCCAGGAATCAATATTATCACAATAGTATCCGGAGTCTTGTCGAGAATCAATATCATTACAATAGTATCCTCCGGCCTTGTCGGGTATCAATATCATCACAATTACCATTACCGAATAAGATACACTAAAATACTCATAAGCCTAGACATATCACCATAGAATATCTATCTAGTCAATACTTTCCAACTACTCGTTATTAGTTAACCAACACTTACTATAATAGAATCACTAGTTCACTAGTCATCACATAACCTCTAGTTATTAACCTAAACATTATCCTTACTAACGGGATAGCAACTAACCACTATTTATTAAATAGCCAACATCTAACATCTATTCAACGTTCATCATGAGACCAAAACCGCCATTTAGCCACCATTCATTATTATCAACTAATCATAATATACCCGTTAATCATTAAAAGTCAAAAATTTACCATTTATCATCTAACCATTCTTTATTAACTAACATCCTTCATTAACTAACAATTGTTTACCAACTAATCTTCATTTATCAGTAATTCAACATCATTATTAGCCACGTATCAATCATACCTAGTTACGATATCTCAACTAAGCAAGGTTCATTAACTAGTACATTTGATTTCTAGCCATCAAGTACTATATACACCTAAAAGACATCTAGCTACCACTTAGCTTAACCATTAATTAGGAAGAGCAGTCATAAGATCATATTTCAACTAGAATCACATCAATTACCGATATAATAATCATGAATGTATCAAAACTATGCATGTCATCATCAGTATTCAATCAGCGGAATAGTAAGCATTATACCGCATCTTTCTCCATCCCATACTGGAGAGTGGGTATACAAACATATACATATTCATATTCATAAACTGCAATCACATCATATATAATGATAAACACTTCTCGACTATTGAATCAATATCATAACCCGGCCCTTGGCCCATTAATTTATTCATAATAATCACAACATCATAATCATGGACTTAGGCCCATACATATATCCGGGACTCATATCAATAATTATATTTATAAGTCGTAGTATACCTCTAATCATCTCGCATATAGGAAGCATAATATCAATAAGCATGTATTCATCTCTTACACAAGAGGCATCTCACATCTAGGAGGCATAATATAGATAAACATGTAATCATCTCTCACGCAAGAGGCATCTCAAATCTAGGAGGCATAATATAGATAGACATGTAATCATCTCGCACAAAACAGGAATCTCACATCTAGGAGGCATAATATATATATAGGCATGTAATCACCTATAGGATATCACATATCAATAGGTCATACATTATGACTACGAGGAATATCACTTATCTAGGTCAATTTACATATTCAAGGGGAACATCATCTCTATAAGTCCAACAATCATGACTAAAAGAAATAGCAACTCTATAGGCCAATCATCAAGTCTAAGAGGAAATAGCATCTATATAGACCAATCATACATTTTAGAAGTAGCGCGTTACTAGCCTGACGACTCAAAGCAAGGTTGAAATCCATACCTCTTTTTAAAACTGATTAATTAACGACCCGCCAAGCAAGGGCACGTTGCATGGTAGTAGCTAGTTCAAGGAAGTGAAACTAAGACAGGAAAAGTCTAGGAGGAAATAGAATCTCTATAGGCCACATAACGTATCTAAGAGGAATATCATCTCAAAATTCCCAATATCACTTCCAAAAGGAGTATCACAACTATAACTCAGAAACCACAATCTGGGAACATCAATTATAGTTACCAAGTTACGAAGTAACCTTGTTCAAAGGTTTACTAGCCTCATATATGTCTAACATCGACACTAAATCCACAAGACTTAAACAAACTTAGGCCTAAGTGGGTCGAACGATCCTACTTCTAACCCACAATTTGCATAATTAGGCATATTATGCCCACAACTAGGCTAAGGTATCTAGTTAATCTTCTAGATGTCAAGTAAACCAAATATACAAATCATGCTTCAAAAGCTAAAACCATATTCCAAACATAGCATTAGATCATATCCATGCTATAACAAATCTAAACTATAGAGGGAAGGCAATAGGATACGAAAGGGTTTTAAATATGCCATCTTACAGGTATGAAAACCTCATTTAATCCCCAAACATCAATATAGCAAGGTTAAGTTATCCTACTCATAATCAAGCCTAACATCCATAATTACACGCAACATATATCACACATTCTCTATGAAGAAAAGTAGAAGTAGACAGAAGTCTACCTCAAGGCCAAATCGCAAAACTTTGTTTCATGCACCACATGCTCATCTTTACTTTACAATCCTCAAAATTCCATCACACGATCAAAATCATAATCTACTCATCAATACGAGTCTAATGATATCCATATTGCACTATTGTGCTTCGGGTCCAAAAATGACACCAAAACCTAAGTGGGTCCCACATATGGAAAATGAGTTTCTAAGACCAACTCAATGTTCACACATGAATTAGGAATCATAACTCTCAAAGAATGGGTGAAAACTAAGCATACTTTAGGCTAAAATCAAGCCCTAAGCTAAACTGGGGTTTTGGGTCCAAACTAAGAAATCCAAGCATGAATTCAAGAAATTATTACCTTAATCTTGAAGACAATCGCGATACAAGATGATAATTAAGCTCCAAAGTCCCACCCCTCACCGACCAATTTTGAGTTATGACACTCATTTTGGGGTTTTTAGGTCTAAATGGTGAAGGGGAAATGCCCCAAATAAATCTTGGGACCTTTATATAGCCCCTACAGGTACTCAAATATCACAATTGTGGTCCAACAAGCCGTAATTGTGCTACTCGCGATCGCACACTTTTGGCCGCGATCGCGGTTGCTCCAGACAACCGCAAACTCAAAAATAAGTTTTTGACCCTCGAAACTCATCCAGAATCCAAAGAACATGATCCAATAGTGAATTTTGAGTGTAAACCACATTTAAAATCAATTGGAATCATCAAAACTTTAATCAGAGATCATTTAGGCAAAAGTGGGGCCCACACCTATAGTTTCATCACTTTTTATAAAATCTGCTCAATAGTCCAAAATAAATCCAGGAGCCTTGAGACCTGAACCAAGGGTATCCCAAGCATGAAATCAACGTTTCAAACACGATGGCATAGTAAAAATTTCAATCCGAGGTCATTTTGACAAAATGTGGGTCCCACACTCATTCTTTCCAATTTTCAACTTCTGACCAATAGGTTGAAATGAGCTCGGGTGTATTGGGACCCGAACCAAAGGTCTAGCTAGACTAAAATTAATATTTCAAATCTTCTGGCATAGTCAGAATTTGCATCCGAGATCGTTTCATTGATGTTTTTGCTTGGTGGCCATTTGGAACCAGCAAAGACATCTAAAAATGGCATTGGCTTTAAAAACTAAATGAACTATCCGATAATCGAACCGTCGGTCCCATCAGGTCATAAATGACTTGGGGCAGGATGGAGAAGACGGTGAAGATAAGTATAAATATGGAAAATGGCCTGAAGGATCATTACAATATCCACTACTAAAAGGATATTCGTCCCCGAAAGTCAACGGATAGAAGGAATCTCAAAAGCTTGAAAAGATGAGGTATTGGGCCCACATGCTCCAAGAATGACTTCCTAAATAACCTCCACAGAGAGAGAAACACTTCTAAAGGATTTCACCACAGGTATCCCTTTCTCAACCAATACTCTCATTCTACTTCCAAAATTGCCAAAACTCAACTTCGACCGCTAACTGGCCTCCAACTGAACCAAAAAGGTTGACAAGCCTACACTGAACCACAACGCACTGATACCATCTCTATATATGCATAAATCCATAAAGGATCATTCAAGCCAAAAGCAAACCAAGACATGACTCATAAAACCGACTCAAAATCCAAAAATAAACTTCCTTTACTTTTTTGCACTTTCTATCTACTCCAAGCCAGGAGGAAAATTAATTGAGTCTCATTCACACAGTCTCATCACGGAGAACTCAAAGAACTGAAGTTGATCTGCTGAAAGTCCATAAGAAATATATGAGAATAAGCTCATAAGTCTCAATCTAGGCATACAAATAGAGATAATCAAGGAATACAATCCATGCGATAACCGCAACCAGTCCGGATGAAATCAAACTAAAATCTTGAAATCCAAGGTGTAACTACTCATCACTGAATATTCCACTCCAGGATGTCTCATCTATCGAGAATTAAGCTATACTGAATCTAACTCGAGAATATTACTCCCACTGAGTAAATCATCCAAAATTCCCAAAAAAAAACTGAAACTTGAGCTCAAAAGTAAAATAACTAATACGGGACCCATGGTCTATCATTTGAACACTTATCAACTATAATCCAACCGAATTCTAGAAGACCGAATAGGCAACCATGGAGTTGGCTCAACCAGCCTATGAATGAAATCTAAATAAGGACATGTCTACAACAAAAGTTGTATGCAAACTCTACAACACCAAGCTGATATCAAAATACCAAGGTTGAACCGCTCAGTCTCAAAAACCTAAATCAAAACTAAAAATGGGTAGGCATTAATGCTCCAAATCTATCATACTTCTAAATCTCCATTCCAAGGAGTCAAAATCCAAAATTGGGCCAATAAGGCTATATCATTGTCAACTATCTCAAATCAACTCTAGTGTCCAAAATTAGACATATTCGGGATAAACCATACCAAGCCACGGTCATGAAATATCTAGAGAGTAAAATCACCTACAGACATAACCATTGACTGATAACACAAGCAACCAACTCTATATCAGCTGGAGGGAATGAAACATAGCCGCAAAATAGGAATCATGCCAAAGAAAAAATCACTAGCTGAAAATGCATATAACCCACTCCATATCCATTGGAAGGCATGAACTATCCAAATATACTCAAAACTTCTCAAGGCTGAAAACCACACCAGTGAAGGTAAAAACTTTAGGAACTCAAAGAAATGCAACTTAAGTCGGAACTAACGAATCCAATACTCTATCTAGGCAAAGAAATAGTAATAGGCCCTTCTATCATCAAGGGGAATCACTCCACTAAGCCTTACTAGGATGAACAAATGCTAAAATAGAGATTTCCTAAATCTACCCAAGAACAACATTATCGAAGAAGAAATACCAATCTCAAAACCAAGGTTAAAGTCAAGACCACCACTAGAGTACCAACAACTTGAGCTAAAGAGTTTCTAATTTGCCAACTTAAGAAGCGATCACAGGAAAGGCCACATACCTCTAAATTTCCAACTCTACTAGACAAAACCATATCACAACAATAAAGGAGTATCCAATCTCCACACTAACAACAAGGCAATCCATCACGAGGGAATGAACCCAATATACCTCTGAGATAAATCCACGATATCTCAATATCAAATATCAAAATCTCTATCGAATGAAGAAATAGCCAAAAATGAAGAACGAACCTCAAACTGGTCCATCTCATAAATGGGTTATACCAGAAAGGATAGCCAAAACAAAAGCTTTTTCAACCCAAGAGACAAGCCTAAGAATCTCAAACTCAAAAATAGGCAACATAACTAATTGCTGACTCAAAAACACAAAGAACCATGGAAGGACAACTTACCTTCGAAACTATAATACATCCTCAAATCAATCTAATACAGTTAACCAAGAGAGAAAACAGTCGACCTTGCTACGCTAGGGGAAGAAATCATCAAATTGAGCTATATCTACTCAAGCCACCAAATAATATCACATAAAAATGAAAGACTAACTAGATAACACTAGTCTATACAGCTACCCAACAAAAATCAAATTCATCATGTAACAATATCAAGTAATAATATTAAGTAATATCAATAACCTTACATAGTGGGAGAAATAGCAATGACAATATCACTATCAACATACTGAACAGGTGGTACCAAAATGAATATCAATATCATGTACCACTCAAGGGCCACAACAGGGCTAATGTGCTAAGATAAATAGAACTCGAACCCAAAACCACTCCCGTAGGGGAAAAATATCAATATATATATATTTATATATATATACTCCATCCACTACTAAAAGAAATAAATCACAGAGTAGTAACATAATCATGAATTCAACAATAAGGCATATAATGACCGATATAAATTCATCAAGGCATATAATCATCAATGGTTATGAAAACCCCAATACACATAATAAGAGATAAATGCGAGAAATAAAAGCACACCAATTATGGTAACATCCATAGTCACATGCCTGACGGGCATAGGGAAAATAAATCTGAATGGGCCTAAATCAGACTGACCGACTAAATCATCAACTGAGGCACCAAGCGTACTATCTCTAACTGAAGATTTCACAACATCACAAGTTGATCTAACTAAGATAAATAACTGTAATATCATGTCAGGGACACACCCTAAACTAGTAGTCGGTCCCTCTACAGTCATAGCAATTTTTGAAGTATCAATATGGAGAGAACAAAAACTGAGCCCAAATGATTGGCCAACTGATGCTAGGAGAAATTCACAAAATAATGCCAAACTTTTAAAATCACAGCCTATCTTAGGAACTCTAGGCTGGCGGGGAATACAGTCTAACTCTAGTTAATCACCTATCTCATACTAGGGGCATTCTCTGAACCAGTGTCTCATCACAACACAATAAAACTAAGATCCTAGAATACTTCGAGATACTGCCCCTCATAATCCAGAATGATCGTCATAGCTTAAAGAACCATACCACACTCTGTAAGTCTAATGGGGACTCTTTCCAAATCTTTTTTGGCTGCCGTTAAGGATCTTCTATATCCATCTCTAACCCTCTAGTCCGATGATGCGCTGAAATTCTAGAAACACATGTTGGAGTTTTGTCTGCATCTGTCGATAATATCCTAATGAGTGATGGAATAGAGTCAAAGAATATGTTCAAGGTTAATAGAAATGCGGACACACGATAAGGAGTCATAAAGTGAATTTCCCAAAATGTCATTGTAGCCTCCCGGAGATAGGTTATAGAAATCTCCACACCAATCCGCAGGACTCTACTAATACTTATCTCTTGTACTATTACACCAATAAAATCTAGGCTCTGATACCAATTTTGTCATGACCTAATTTCCTCAGGTCATGATGGCGCCTAATATAACCCACCAGTAGGAAAGTGTAATGCCCTGAAATCTAGTTCCTGGGATGCCATACGGTGCTCTGAACTATAAGTAGTCCTAAGCTAACCCTAGCTGTTTTCAACTAAGTTTGTATCTCAATATAGAGGAAATATGAATATGAAATCATAATAATGCGGAAAATCTTATCTGAAACATGCTAGAAGTCTGGGTAAAACAATACTGAAAATTTTTAATTCTGAATCAAATGTCTAAAATTAAATTTAGTAGTCCGACAAGCCTCTACTATCTAAATCTAGAGAGTCACTGGGACAGTCCCCCAGCTGACTCAAACTGTCTAAAATGAATAAAGGAACATCTACTAATAAACTGAAAGTATGAATAACTAAGTCCCCAAACTATGAGGACTCACCAATTGTAGGGATGTAGATGAGATGCTTGGGAATCACTCACGCTACTGAGACTGAGAACCTGAACCTACATTATGAGACAATATAGCACACAGATATATATGTGGATCAGTACTTTGAGGATGTACTGAGTATATGGGGGTGCATGTAATAAGTAAACAATATCATCACAGTTTATAAAATCATGCATGCTAAATGTAAATGACTCACATGGGCTTGAGTAATCTAAAATCTGAAGATCATAAATCATAAATGATAAAACATATAACATAAATCTGGTGAGCCATTACACTTAGTTTTGAAATCAGTAAAAAATACTTTATCTTAAAGCTTAAGAATCTTAAAACCATAACTTCTAAATCATATGCTTTTATCTTAAAGCTTTAAATCAATAGACTGTTGAAGAGTGGGGAACATCTTTTTGGGAGGTTCTTCTAATCGACATACACCATGTGAGCATCCATGGAGTCTCACATCTGGACCCCATTAGGTAGGGTTGTTCTACCCTTGATATCGGAATAGAACTTTTATCTTAGTGATCACAATCTGAGTCATCCACATAGAAGTGGAAATAAATCTGAATCCTATGTTAGCACGTAGTTCTGGGGTATGAAATTGTAGTAACCTACCCATCTCGGTGCTAAATACTACTCCCATTCTTATGCTCAAAATCTTAATAAATTTACTTTAAAAATAGCATAAGGGTTTACAAAAGAACCCATTATGTTTTTCTTTCTTTAAATCTCGAGTTATCTAAACAAGTGGATTCTTTATCTTAGCTTAGGACCTAAAGGTCAAATCTTTATCAAAATCTGTGAGTACTCTTATCTGAGGGTGCTCATAGCACAAATAATCATGAAATAACAATCTTAAATTGGGGCTTAACAACCTATGCATCAATCTCATATTAAAAATATCTTAAAATTCATGTGTGATGATATAAACACTCATAATTCGTCATAAAATCTGAAAATTACTGCACAATGCATAGAAATATAAATATAATCATGTAATTCAACTTCTAAATCATGGAAAATCTCATAATCTTACAAATAATGATAATGGGTATAAGTCCTAACTTAAATTTCATGGGAAATCTCATAAATTGCATTAAATTTGTAATTAAAATAAAGTTTTGGGCACAAGGATGAAAGAATTATCCTTGTTCAAACCCCCACATACCTTAATTTGATGATCTAGGTTCTAGAACTTGAATCTTGGATCTCAATTGATGTTTTGGAGATGACTTCTTAGAGTTCTTGAATTGGAAATTCTCAATCTTGAAGAGTCTTAGAGAATAAATGGAGAAACTTTGGATTTCTTGGGGAGGAAGTATGAGCCTTAGGGTTTTGTTTAAGAGAGAATGATGAATAAAGCATAAAGTGCTCTCAAATATGATTAATCTTTTTGTTTTTGGACGGATTAGGGGTTGGACAATTACCAAAATACCCCCTTTAAACTTTTATACGAAACTAGAAAATGTACATTTTTCCGATCTGGGTGGCCACAGTGACGCGCCACTATCATGGTGGCTCACTGGAAATTGATGAATGGAAACTGGGCAGACTCTGTGATGCGGAGACATTGCGGTGCCCCTTTAGAATGCCATTTTGGCACATGGCGCGACACGTCATTATCGCGTTGGACCTATGGAAATTAACAAACGGGAAATTGACCCTCTTCGCGATGCGCCAATATTGCGGAGGGCCACTGGAATGGGACAATTGGAAATTTACATTGATCTGCGACGCTCTAAGGGTCCAAATAACGGCGTTTTACGACTAGAACTTAAAATAGTCATAACTTCTTACCCGGTTATCAGATTTAGGAGAATTTTATATCGTTGGAAAGCTTATTCAATTTCCTAAATCTAAGGAATCCACGCAAACTAAGTAGTATTCATTTTGGAAGCTATCCCTTAACATTCTAGGGATGAATTTAACCTAAGAAAAATCACGGGGTACTACAACAAGCTAACCCATAGTCCAAAACAGCTAGTAATGGACTACTCAATAATATAAGGAAAATAATCCGTACAAGAGCTTCTAATACAAAAAGAGTACAAAAGTGAAATATCAAAAGAAATACAATGATACAACTTATCTTTGAATACAACTTATAGACTAGTCTAATACATAAGAGAGAGAGATAAGTAATGCTCCAAACGTCAGGAGCTCACTCTAAGTCTCTGAACCAGGGATGCTCCGCACGATGCATTCATCAACGGCGATAATCCGTACTATGATCTGCAGGCTACAGAAGTGTAGTATGAGTACCAAATAAATGGTACTTAGTAGGCAACTACCAAAAGAGCTCCAAAGATAAAGAAGATATACATAGCATATAAACAGAACAGAATCTACACCCAAGAGTCCAAAAGTCATATAACAAGTCAATGAGAATAATAAGGGACAACTATCCTATTCATGTCCAAGAGTCTAACATAATAAGACTAAGGAAGTATCAGGGTGAACTATCCTATTCCAGCTACATTCAATATACGTCAATGTTATACCATATATCCCATGTCAATACACGAATAAAGAGTGAAAGAAATATATATAGTAATATACAAGGAGAAGTAACAACTATACAAAATGAAAAATGAAGGAAGGGATTTACGGTAGTACCATAGCTTCATATAGATATATATATAGAGAGAGAGAGAGATGCATATAAACATGAGGTTATCTTAAAGCATAACCTATATCATCATATTCTCATTTAAGACCTCATTATTGCACTTATCGGGATTTAAATACTATCATACTCGAAGTTTCTAATCCACATGGATAGACATGAAATAATCATGTATAATAATGCAATCATAAGATATGAGAGGCCAAAAACGTACCTTAAATCCCGATATCGGATCAATGAATAATTTGTCATAAGCTAGCTATAATAATGATCATAACAATAATAATAATAATATTAATAACGGCGTAAATAACCGGTTACTCTGGATAACCAAATACCTAGTCGATCCTATGCATACTCCCACCGCCCCAGGCCCGAAAGGCTCAATTAATATACAACAACACAAGGCATATTTTTCACCCATATCTATGCAACCGTCCCATATCAGCTGATAGACATAAGTACATACTGATGATAGGTGATGTGTGAGCAATTGTAAACATATTTAAGACCTTTAACCAAGAATAATTGCAAATTCTTAAGCAACTTTTGTCGTTTTTTATTTGTTTATGTCTGATTTTACAATTTAAGTTGATGGGATAGAGAACCAACAAGAATAGAAGCAAAGAAGTTGAAATCTGGAGGAATTTGAAGAGAAGTGTGGCTGACAACATCAATGATAAGTTGTCATCCCTGTGATAGGCTATCATAGTTGTCGTCATACTTAAGCATGAGTTGAAGCCTGTTACGACATTTAGTGATATAAAGTTAAAAGTGTGATATGCCTTCATGAATGTCTTCATCCTTAACCAGAGAATGGGAGTTGAAGAGAAGTTGTGACAATATTTTATGATAAAACATCAGGATGGTGATAAGGCGTCAGGAGCACCATCAGACTTAGGCAGAACTTGGAAGCTGAGATGAATTTTTGACGACATTGGTGACAAGCCATCAAACTCTTGATACGTCATCATCGTCGTCGTCAGCATTAGATAGCAAAAGCCAAAAGTGCAAAGGAGCTGACAACATTCGTGATAAGCCGTCAGACTCTTGATAAGCTATCACGGATGTCGTCATCTATTCTGAGAAAAAGATGCAACTTTAATTTTATTTCCTTATTTAGGTTGAACTATTTAAATCATTGTTTTAGGGTTTTCTAGATTCATTCATTCATCATCATTATTATTCTAAAGAGAGTTCGATACTTTGAGTCTTGGAGAATATTTTCTGATATTTCTTTCTCTATCTTTTTGGATTCAAACAATACAACTATTTTGGGGATTTTTCTTTGTGATCTAATCTATGATTCACTAATTATTATTCATATCTGTAAGCTAATTTTCTCAATTATGAATTCAATGATATTTTTTGTTCTTTGCATCATGAGTGGCTAAACTCCGTTAACCTGAATTATGGGATCTAGGGTTAGGTCGTGATAAGGTACTAAATACTTAAGATTTAATAGGTGTTAGGATTTCTTGATAATTTTGAAGTTTTAATTAACGTCTGTTGGTTGCAAACAGTAGACACACCTACTTTGATTTGCTTGAGAAAGAAATTAAATATAGTAGGAAGTGAATTATCAATAGGAACTCGGAAATACTTCATTTAATAATCAGTGTTGTAACAAGGTTGGTTAACCTAAGGTAAAATCTGGACAGTGAACAAAAATTTGCTAAGTTCGAGAGGATTAGGAAATTAGATGCTTAAATAGGTCGAGATATATTTGAGCATATTATCGATAAAGATAGCTTGTTATCCTAACCACCGTGAGAATCTTGAGTCACCTTTGGCATTTGTCATGTACCGTAAGACCTAGTGAACATAATTCTGATTATTTCATAAAATCTTGGTTACAAACATCGAAATTAAAGTGACAAACAATTATTTGTGAAACTTAAACCCCTATTTCAGGAAATGTTAAACTATCGGTAAATTAAATCGCAAACGACTTGAGTTCACACCATATTCCCTGTGGGATTCAACCCCAACCTAGTTGGGTTTTATATTGACAACGATCGCTTACACCCATTCAAGAATGTAGTTTGAGTGTTATCAAAAATGGCGCCATTGCCGGGGAATACGATTTTAAATTGAAAGTTGTGTGCGCTAATTGACTGTTAGTTAGGTTTCCTAGATTTACGTTTATTTGTTGTTTTTTGTTTATTGCAGGTTCCTTGTTGTTTATGCCAAAAACAAGATGTTTTGGAGAACCATTATTATTAATTAATCCGAAACCTTAGTTGATCGAGAGAATGGAAAAACAGCAAGAGGCTGACAGACTGGCAGCCTTGTCCAGGGCTCAGGTGATGTATAGAACCAGGATCAACAAGTACGTCACCCAAACCATGATGATGAAGACTTAGGTGATGAGAAATTGATAAATCCTCAAAACCCAAGGCAATCTGAGCAAATTGTTGCACCAGTGCAGTAAAATTTTGACAGAAACCATCCAGTCAGAGGAAGGTTGGTCAACAGCCTGTCTATTA
Organism: Capsicum pubescens; assembly: GCA_030864215.1. NCBI lineage: Eukaryota > Viridiplantae > Streptophyta > Magnoliopsida > Solanales > Solanaceae > Capsicum > Capsicum pubescens. The sequence goes on from CM061548.1 coordinate 256,198,983, forward strand.
TGAGGTTGATGATGATGATGAAAAAATAGACGGAGCAGGTGCAACGGGTACTGTCATTTCTCCACCGTTGGCACCTAATGCAAAATTCAGCATAACAAGTACTATGATTCAACTTCTGAATCTGAAGGATTTGTTTGGAGGCTTTCCTGGTGATGATCCTAACATGCACTTAGTGAACTTTATCACCATTTGCAAATCTTTTGATAATCTGGGAGTGAGCCAAAATATGATCCGGTTGAGATTTTTTCTATTATCTCTGTCTGGAGAGGCAACAATATGGTTAAATGAGCTGGATCCCGATTCTATAACCAACTGGAGACAGTTAAAAAGGGCATTCCTCGAATATGAAACTTGGGAGAGATTCAAGAAGAAAATAGCACAATGTCTGAACCATAACATGACGAACTTGCACTTGATGGAGACTTTGTACAGAGCTTTTAACTCTGTGACAAAGCCAATTATAGATAATGTTTCAAGTGGTTCATTCATTGACCTTTCTTTTCAAGATACTTCAGACATGCTGAATAGAATGACCAAACAGAGTCGGGCTTGGCATACCAAGGATTATGTGGTAGATAGCCTGACTATTTCTGGTGGTATGACTGCGGAGTAGCGCAAAAGGGATAAGGAGCGAGACTAAGACATAGCTCACTTAAAGACTCAGATGGACTTGCTAACCAAGAACTTGTTACCAGGCAAGATTGAAAAGGTTAAGGCTGTGGAATCTCAGTGCACTATTGCTATTGATACAGATGAGAAGGCAAATTATGTTAATAATGAGGGGGGGTTTCCGAGGCAATATCCAAGGAAATCAAGGTCGGAACTTTTATGACAAGCCTGATTATAAAGATAGGGAGCAAGGAAGTTAGAGAAGCAGTAATGATAGTAGTGGTTTGTATGTTCCTCCTGGAAGTCGGGATATTGCACCAACTAGATATGGCAAGATGTCCATAGAGGACATGATGGAAAAATTATTGAAGGGAGCTAAGGCTACCAACTCGGTGGTAACCACTATAAAGAGTGAATTCTCTACCCTGAGTCAGTTGGTTAGTTCATACTCCACTTCTATCAAGCAATTAAAGCAGCAGATGAGTCAACTTTCTGCAATTGAACCAAAGAAAAAGTGGTACTTTACCTAGTGATATGGTTCAGAATCCGTAAAATGATGGCTCATGTATGGAGATTACCACTAGGAGTAGTATGATCTTACCTGGCCCTTCTGTGGGTAAATCTGTAGATGGTGAGGTGGTTGTTGATGAATCTAAAGAAAGCAAACCAGTGGAGTCTGAGAAGCTGGATAGTTCTGTTGATGCTTCAAAAAAGGAAAAGAAGAAGGAAGAGGAAGTGGTGTTGAAATCTATCCCTAGACCACCGCCTCCCTTTCCTTAACGATTGAAGAAGAAGGCTGATGATGCAAAATTCAGCAAATTCATGGAAATGCTCAAGCAATTGACAATAAATGTGCCTCTGGTGGAAGCACTTGAGCAAATGCCAGGATATGCAAAATTCCTGAAGGACCTTGTGACTAAGAAACGAGTGGTGAGCTGCGAATTGGAGGCAGATCTCTACCTTTATAGCGTTATTTCTACAAGGACTTTAGTACAGAAGAAACCAGACCCGGGTGCAGTCATTATTCCCTGCATAATTGGGACTATGGAATTCACCAAAGCACTATGTGATCTGGGAGAAAGCATTAAATTGATGCCACTAACTATTTATAGAAAGTTGGGTCTGGCAAATCCCACACCCACCAACATGAGACTCGTGATGGCGGATAGGTTAGTAAAGCGACCTGCTGGCATTCTGTATGATGTGTTGGTGAAGGTGTCCAACTTTATATTCCCTGTAGACTTCGTTATTTTGGATTGCGAGATGGACTTCGAGGTGCCCATAATCTTGGGTCGACCTTTCATCACAACCAGTAGTGTGCTGATTGATTTGAGAGCGAATAAGCTCTTATTCAGGATGAATGATGAAGTGGCACGGTTTGATGTGGGCAAATCAATGAATCATCATAAAGAAATGAGTGTGTTCTCAGTAGTTGATGTGTATTATGAGGACGACCAGGAGGTGCCCATAGTTGAGCAACTTATTATCGAACCTTTATCCGCGGCCATGCTAAATTATAATAGTGAAGGCATTAGGGAGTATGAAGAGATCGTTTGTGCCTTGACAGACATGGTTTCATATCCTTATGCTCCTAAAAATCTATACCTTGACCTACATAATCGACCAACGCCATCAGCCAAGCCATCTATTGAGGAGCCTCCGATGTTGGAATTGAAGAAATTGCCTGGGCACTTACGGTACGTGCTTCTGGGCAATGGGAACATGCTACCTGTTATTATTGTAGCTGATTTGGGTGAACAACAGGTGAATTCACTTATTTCAGTACTTCAGAGGCACAAGAGAGCTATAGGGTGGACCATCGAAGATATTATTGGCATTCCCCTAGGCATCTGCACACATAAAATTCAGCTTGAGGAGGATTGTATTCCAACCATAGAGCATCAGTGTCGTCTTAATCCACTAATGCAAAAGGTGTTTAAGAAGGATATTATTAAGTTATTAGATGCAGGAGTGGTTTACCCTATTTCTGACAGCAAGTGGGTGATCCCAGTTTAATGCGTATCCAAAAAAGAGGGTATGACGGTGGTTGCTAATGAAAAGAATGAGTTGATTCCACTCAGGCCTGTAACTGGGTGGAGAGTTTGCATGGACTACCGCAAGCTAAATTCTTGGACTCTGAAAGACCACTTTTTGATGCCCTTTAAGGACCAAATGCTTGATCGATTAGCTGGCAGGGGGTGGTATTGCTTCTTGGATAGTTATTCTGGATACAACCAACTATGTATTGCTCTTGAAGATTAGGAGAAGACGATATTCACATGCCCATATGGCACCTTTGCATTTAAAAGGATGCCATTTGGGCTATGTAATGCACCCACCACCTTTCAACGGTGTATAATGTCTATCTTCTCTGACATGGTGGAGAAAACCATAGAGGTATTCATGGATGATTTTTCTGTGGTGGGTGATTCATTTGAGATGTGTTTGGAAAATCTGAATATAGCCTTGCAAAGATGTGTTGAATTTAATTTGGTGCTTAACTGGGGAAAATATCATTTTATAGTCAAGGATGGCATCGTTCTCGGCCACAAAATTTTCGAAAAGGGGATAGAAGTTCATCGAGCAAAGGTAGAAGTTATTGAGAAACTACTACCTCCCATTTTAGTGAAAGGAGTGCGTAGTTTTCTTGGGCATGCTGGCTTTTATCGGATATTTATAAAAGACTTCTCAAAGATTGCAAATCCACTTTGAAAACTTTTGGAGAAGGAGGTGAAATTTTCCTTCGATGACGAGTGCTTGATGGCATTTGAATGCCTTAAAAAGAAGTTGATTGAGGCCCTTATTGTTATTGTACCTAACTAGGAAAAACCATTTGAGATCATGTGTGATGCAAGTGGTGTTGCCCTTGGAGCTGTATTGGAGCAAAAGAGGGACAAACTATTTCATCCGATATATTATGCCAACAAAGCACTGAATGGAGCGCAAAATAATTACACTGTCACTGAACAGGAACTTCTGGCTGTAGTGTATGCTTTCGAGAAGTTCAGAGCTTATCTGTTTGAGACCAAAGTAGTGGTCCACACCGACCATGCTGCCTTGAGGTATTTGATGGCTAAGAAGGATGCTAAACCAAGGCTGATCAGATAGGTATTGTTGCTGCAAGAATTTGACTTTGAGGTCAATGATAGGAAAGGTTGTGAAAACCAGGTTACAGATCATCTGTCTAGAATGAAATGTGAATAGGAAAGTAGTGATGAAATAAAGATAAATAATGCATTCCCTGATGAGGAGATTCTGGTTCCCGCTATGGAAAAATTGCCTTGGTATGCGGATTATGCAAATTATATTGTGAGTGAGGTCATCCCAGAAAACCATTCTTTCCATCAAAGAAAGATGTTCTTGCATGATGTGACGCATTACTTTTGGGATGAGACGTATCTTTTTCGGTGATGTACAGATAATATTATAAGGAGATGCGTGCCGGAAGTGGATGTATTGTGCATATTGGAAGCATGTCATGCTTCCCCAGTCGGGGGTCACCACACAGGTGATCAAACAACTAGAAAGGTGTTGTAGAGATGTTATTATTGGCCAACATTGTTCAAGGATGCCCACGAGTTTGTACTGAAATGTGACCAATGCCAGAGGCAAGGGTCAATCTTTAAAATACATGAGATGCCCTTGACTAAGATGCTTGAAGTGGAATTATTTGATGTCTGGGGCATTGATTTCATGGGTCCTTCTGTGAGCTCGTACGGGATGAAGTATATTTTAGTTGTTGTTGACTACGTCTCAAAATGGTTCAAAGCTGTGGCCTTTTCTGATAATAAAGGGAAGAGGGTTGTTGTTTTTCTCAAGAAGAACATCTTCTCCCACTTTAGAGTACCACGTACTATCATAAGCGATGGAGGATCTCATTTTTGCAACAAAATATTTCGAGCAGCTTTGGCAAAATATGGGGTGAAACAGTACAGCGTGGCTACTCCATACCACCCACAAACCAGTAGGCAAGTGGAGGTATCAAATCATGAGATTAAAGCCATCATAGCCAAAACGGTGAATGCAGCCAGAAAGATTGGTCTCGAAAGCTCGATGATGCCTTATGGGCATATCGGACTGCTTTTAAGACACCCATTGGCATGTCACCATTTTATCTGGTCTATGGAAAAGCTTCCCACCTACTAATAGAGCTGGAACATAAGGCCTTATGGGCACTCAAAAGGTTGAATCTGAATTGGAAAGAAGCAGCAGAGCTGAGACTGGTCCAATTGAATGAGATGGATGAATTCCGTCTCAGGGCCTATGAATGAGTAGATCTGTATAAAGAAAAGATGAAAAAGTACCACGATTAGAGAATAGAGAAACGAGAATTCCAAAAGGGTGACTTGGTGCTTCTGTTCAATTCCAGACTCAAATTATTCCCAGGTAAGCTGAGATCTAAGTGGTCAGGACCTTTTAAAGTTAGTCAAGTCCACTCATCTAGAGTAGTGGAACTCGAAAACAAAGAAGGCAGTACCTTCAAGGTAAATGGGCAACGTGTCAAGCTTTACATTGGCCTAAAAGAATCAGTGAAAAGTATCACCATTATTTGTCTCGATGAAGTCTGAAGTAATCGAGATACTTGAGTCGTGAAGCGACGTTAAATCAGGCGCTGCATGGGAGGAAACCCATGACCCCCGAGATTGATCCATTCCAGATATACTTTAACCCTTAGTTTAGTTTTGTTTTGATTTTGAGTTGAGGGTGTAGGGTAGTCTGTTGTTGTAATATATTTTGTGGTAACTAGGAGAAATACAAGTACAGAAAGCAGTTGACATAATTTTGATTGATCTTTAAACACCTCTCCAATGTTTTGTTTGCAAAGACTGTGTGAATTATATTTACTTGTGACCATTGTGAATCTTCTTGTGGCATTAGTTCTAGCTGTTGATGATCATTGCTGAACAACTGCATGAACTAGATAAGTGGTGGTATGTGATATACTTGCGTGCCATGTGTGTGTGAGAAACTACTTCATTCCTTCTGTATACTAAAGCCAGAACTTGCCTGGTTAGTCTTACCATGGTTAAAGAATATGGGTTAGGAAAGGATCATAGGTCATTTTGTTGATTAACCCACTTTTAGCCTAAATAGCCTTCCCTATGTGCATCATATCCCTTGATCCCTGTTTTGATCCTAATTAGCCTATTTTTTTCTTATGACACCTTTCACCTTCCCATTTATACCATAATGAACCTGTTTCAGCCCTGGTCCTCCTTGGACACTGTGCACCTTGACCTAGGCAAACAGACTAAGTTGAGGGTGGATATCATAGGGGTACATGGTGTAAGATGAGTATGAATAAGGGTAGAATAAAGTAAAAAGAAATAAAAGTTGGGTGTTATTCAAAAAAAAAAAAGAGGCACCCAACTTGAATATGTGTGATCAATAGAAAAGAGAATGAAAAAGAGGTTAATAAGTGAGCCCCAAGAGAGTAGTGTAGTGTCAAGGAGGCATAGTTACTTTAAATGTCCTTGAATATCATACCATCCCCAGCCTACATTATAATCCTAAAAGAAGTCCTATAGTGATCCTAGCTGGCCTATCTGAAGGTCTTGGTAATGAAAATAAGGGCAAGCCTATGGTACTTGGCATAAATTGATTGGAACTTTATTTTGAGAGTGAGAGTCGTTTGATGATCCCCACGTTTATATTTTTGGTTTATCATATGCGGGGGAGGGGGGGATTTCTTTGTTGTGAGGTCACAATGGTATTGTTGTTAGCTACTTGGTTGTTTAGATAGTGCAGCATTGGTATATGAATGGTTGCTATGGATGAGATTGATGCTATCACTTGAGTCCTTTGTGTTACATTATTGCTCTTCAATGACATACACAATTGGTTTTAATTGGATTGACCTTGGAGGTGGTAACTATGTTTTGAGCTTAAAAAAAGAAAATTGGCTGCTGAATGTGCTATGTATTCTCTTAGTTGGGCTGAGTTGCATGAGGACAAACAATTATTTTAAGTTGAGGGTGTTGATGTGTAAGCAATTGCTAACACATTTAAGACCTTTAACCAAGAATAATTGTGAAGTCTTAAGTAACTTTTGTCATTTTTTATTTGTTTATGTCTAATTTTACAGTTTAAGTTGATGGAATAGAGAACCAACAAGAATGGAAGCAAAAAAATTGAAATCTGGAGGAATCTGAAGAGAAGTGTGGCTAACGACATTTTTGATAAGTCATCAGCCCTGTGATAGGCTATCACAGTTGTCGTCAGACTTAAGCATGAGTTAAAGCCTATGACGATATTTGGTGATATGATGTCAAAAGTGTGATACGCCATCATGAATGTCGACATCCTTAACCAGAGAATGGGAGTTGAAGAGAAGTTGTGATGATATTTTGTGATAAAGCATCAGGATGGTGATAAGGCGTCAGGGGCACCGTCAGACTTAGGCTGAACTTGGAAGCTGAGATGAAGTTTTGACGACATTGGTGATAAGCCGTCAAACTCTTGATACATCATCATCGTCGTCGTTAGCATTAGACAGCAGAAGGCAAAAGTACAGAGGAGCTGACGACATCCGTGATAAGCTGTCAGACTCCTGATAAGCTGTCACGGATGTCGTCGTCTATTCCGAGAAAAAGATGCAACTTTAATTTTATTTCCTTATTTAGGTTGAACTATTTAAAGCTTTGTTTTAGGGTTTTCTAGATTCATTCATTCATCTTTATCATTATTCTAAAGAGAGTTCGATACTTTGAGTCTTGGAGAATATTTTCCGATATTTCTTTCTCTATCCTTTTGGATTCGAACAATACAACTATTTTGGGGATTTTTCTTTGTGATCTAATCTACGATTCACTAATTATTATTCATCTCTTTAAGTTAATCTTCTCAATTATGAATTCAATGATGTGTTTCGTTCTTTGCGTCATGAGTGGCTAAACTCCGTTAACCTAAATTATAGGATCTAGGGTTAGGTCGTGATGAGGTGCTAAATGCTCAAGATTCAATAGGTGTTAGGATTTCTTGATAATTCTGAAGTTTTAATTAGCGTCTGTTAGTTGCAAACAGTAGACACACCTACTTTGATTTGCTTGAGAAAGAAATTAAATATAGTAGGAAGTGAATTATCAATAGGGACTCGGAAATACTTCGTTTAATAATCAGCGTTGTAACAAGGTTGGTCAACCTGAGGTAAAATCTGGACAGTGAACAGAAATTCCCTACATCCGAGAGAATTACGAAATTAGACACTTAAATAGGTCGAGAGACATTTGAGAATATCATCGATAAAGATAGCTTGTTATCCTAACCACCGTGAGAATCTTGAGTCACCTTTAGCATCTGTCATGTACCGTAAGCCCTAGTGAACATAATTCTAGTTATTTCATAAAATCTTGGTTACAAACATCAAAATTAAAGTGACAAACAATCATTTGTGAAACTTAAACCCCCATTTCAGGAAACGTTCAACTATCAGTGAATTAAATCACAAACGACTTGAGTTCACACCATATTTCCTGTGGGATTCTGTAACACCCCGTAAATTTTTTCGTACACTTATCGCGATTATATGGAGTCCTAAAGGCTTGCGTATGGGTTAAATTAAGTTTATGGTATTCAAAAGTATCCCATCAATAGTTGTATGTGTAGGTATTGGAATAAGCTTTCCAATGATATAAAGTTTGCCCAAAACAGAGGAGTATTTCATATAAGCGAGCACATTCGAAATTTCAAAACGGTGGCCGGGAAGCCTGTGAACAGTAAATCTGCAGGAAAATTACTGCAGCTAGGCAATTTTTTTTGGACCAACTTTAGACGATCATAACTCCTTGTACAAAAAGAACTGTGTGATCTTCTATATATCAACGAAAATCTCCGAGAGTCTTGTTTCCGATGAAATTGGTTTCATCCAAATCCAATGTCTAAGTAAGGAGCTATACCCGTTTTACTACAGCCTAACAAAAGAAAAACAGAATTTTGGGACAGATTTTTGGGTCAACTTTAAACGACCATAACTCCTTGTACAGGAAGAACTGAGTGGTATACTTTATATGAAAATGAAATCCCTTTGAATTATATTTCTAATTCAATTGGTTTCACCCAAATCCGATACCGGAGCAAAGAGTTATGATCGATTTACTTCAGCCTGTCAAAACTGTCCACTGGGGACAGATTCGGATTTATTTAAATTTTTAGGGCAAAATGGTCATTTTCTATTACCTCTTGGACGAAAATTGGTCTTTATAAACATACACTTAGCCTCATATATATCATATATCATCCAATTATTAAGAGAAGGTGAAACCCTAGCCTAATTTCAACTTCAAATATTTTGTGATTCAACCGTAGAAAATTCGAATTGGTTCCGTAGTTGTGTTCACCATCTCGAAAGCTTCGAGAAGCACCCCATGGTTATGTAAGGAGGATTCTAAATACAAGAGTTCATTGTTAAGGTATGAATATTGTTTATTCTTGATTCTTATTCAGGAATAAGTATTGATAAAGGATTATGAGTATTGTCTTGATGTTGGAAGATAACTAGAAACATAGTTATGAATTGTTTTGTATAAATTGTTAGTAGTAAATTATGGAAGTTGTTGTATTGTATTATGGAGGATGAATTGTGGTAATATATCATTATATTAGTGGTTATGTATGCCTAGTGATCATGTTGGTATTGGATGGTGATTAAGAGGGGAAATAAAGGCTAAGAGTGATGTTGAGGGATATTGCATGAAAATGCATGATATGTGAATGTAATAAGAGTATAAGAGGATGTATGTAGCACTCTTATTGATGAGTTAAAGGATTACTTCCTAGACATTATTTGGTGAAGTTAATACCTAAATGGTAAGGTTTGGTTGCTAATACTAGTTTGCCACAAATGACTTATTGTAGATAAGTGTTCGAAGAGTACGGGAAGTCAAGTTGGACTTGTATTGAAGTGGTTATATCAAGGTATGTAAGACATACTCTATCTAATCTTTGGCATGAATATTGACCCATGGCACTCTCAAGTAAGCTTCCAACATTGTCCTACGACACATGACACATAATAACATCATATGATCTTCGACACTACCAATTGAACTTGTTTTCACTTTTAAGATGTCCGGCTAGTCAAAAAAATGTCCATACACTATTGTTGACTCCGAAATGGTTTAATGAGGTATCCATGATTCTCTACTTCATTTTCATGATATTGATTACCTATTTACATGTTTTTCCTATTGAGGTATCATGGTTTCAAGTTTCATAAGGTGTGACCACAAAGTAACCAATCTCAAAGATTAATTGAATTAAGAAATGGAATGTCTTTATTTTAAATTGATGATATGATGTATTGTATTAGTACCACTGATCAGTTGGCCATTGTATTATAAAGATTATGTATATATGTTATTCCAGGGGTGGTCCCTGATGTATTGTATTAGTACCACTGATCAGTTGGCCATTGTATGACATATGTTATGTATTGATAAGGAATACGGGAAGTAATGATATGAAAGTAATGTGCAGGTATCCCATCAGCTCTTTTAAGTGTGGTCTACTCATACTGTTTATTCACTGGTATCTGGGTTCTGTTGATCTTTTGTATCTCATCTTGATACTCACTGCCTTACATACTCAGTACATATTTCCGTACTGACGTCCCTCACGGGGGACCTGTATTCATGCCTGCATGAACAGGTACTTCAGGTCGTACACCTCCGCAGTAAGAGCCAGGACATTCTGTTGTTAATGGTGAGCTCTAATTTTTTCGGGGCATCCCAAGTCGTTTCTATATGTATTTTTGGTATTTGTATAAAAGTCTTTTGTGGGCGGGAGTTTGTCCCGACCCTAACTCAGTTGTGTATCTATGTAGAGGCTTTTGTAGACATATTGTACAGCCATAGGAGTGTTTGGTTGATAGACGTGATGGCTCTGACGGCCAATTACTATTTATATATATATATGCGTGTCTGTTGGGATGATACAGGTACTGTTTTCTTCTATTTACAACGAAGTGCTGCCCAAATTTCTAATTTTCATAAGTAATGTAAATGTGAAAGTATAGATTATGAACGGTTTCTCCCGAGCCTCCTCGGCTACGGGTGCCAGTCCGCTCCAATGGGATTTGGGGTATGACAGAAGTGGTATTAGAGCAGTTCGTCCTAGTGAGTCTACAAAGCTGTGTCTACGTAGAATCTCGTTTATCGGTGTGTTGTGCACCACATCTATAAACAGGAGGCTATTGGACATTTAGGGATTGTTTCCATTCTCCATTTCTTAGATCGTGCAATAGAGCCCATATTAGAGATAAAGTCATAATCGATCGCTTAATCCAATTGTTTTTTTTTATTTATTATAGTAACGATGTCGGTTACAAGGAGAAAGAATAAGTGGAAGCGAGTAGATGTAGTGGCCGGAGAAGGTACTAGTAAGTCACCACCGGCACAAGCTGAACAAAGTGAGTCTCAAGCTAAGCATATATCAGGAGCTTCTTCTCCTCCGGAAGGGCTATCTATTAATGTTGTTGATCGAGATTTGAGGGATGCAGTACAACTTCTGACGTGTATAGTTGCCGGTCAAGTTCAAGGGCAAGCTATTCCTACCATGGGTTCTAGTGGTACGGATAGAGCAGCTAGCCTTCGGACACAGGATTTTCTGAAACTGGATCCTCCTACTTTTACCGGATCAGATATTAACGAAGACCCGCAGGACTTTGTCGATCAAACCCAAAGGGCTCTAGATGTTATGCACATATCCGGTAAAGAGATGATTGAGCTAGCAGCATATAGACTGAAAGGAGAGGCTATATTGTGGTACGAGGATTGAAAACGATATAGGGGTATTGATGCACCTCCAACTACGTGGGGAGAGTTCAAAGATGCATTTATTGATCATTATCTTCCATTTGAGACTCGTCAGGCCCGTGCAGATCAATTCTTAAATCTTCGTCAGGGTAATATGAGTGTAAGGGAGTATAGTCTTCGATTTAACTCCTTGTCTCGATATGCTTCTAATGTGGTAGCTACTATGGATGACAGAGTTCATCACTATGTGGATAGATTGGAACCATACTTGGTTAGAGATTGTACCATTGCTGCTTTGAACAAGGACATGGATATAGCGAGGATACAAGTTTTCGCTCAGAAAATGGAAGATCAGAGGCAAAGAAGAAGAACCCAGGAATCAGAAAAAGGATATTCTAAGCGGGCCAGAGCTATAGGGCAGTTTATGGAATCTCAGGAAGGTTTTAGTCCTTCGTTCTCTCATAGATTGCCTAGCCCATTATCTTCTTATCCTGCAATTAGTGCTCCACCGCAATTTCAAAGGTTCAGAGGTAATCAGTTCGGGCAAAGCAGTGAAAATCAGAGTTCGCGAACAGTGGGGTATCAAGGGCAAGGGAGTATGAGTCAATTGAGACCTCCACGACACCCGTGACCCATATGTAGAAGATTTCACTTTGGCGAATGTTGTCTTGGAATGAACAATTTCTTTTGGTGCGATAAGCCGGGGCATATGGCTAGAGATTGCCCACGCAGGACCACAGGTGGTATAACACGACCTACCGGATCAGCTGTTGCGTCATCATCGATGCCTCCTTTGAGTAGGGGTGCACAACCTATGGGTCACGGTAGAGGTGATAGAGGAGCAGCTAGTTCTAGCGGAGCTCAGAACCGTGTGTATGCCCTAGCAGATCGGCAGAATTTAGAGGCTTCTCCAGACGTGGTTACAGGTACGTTGTCCATCTTTGCATTTGATGTGTATGCCTTAATTGATCCTAGTTCTACATTATCGTATGCTACTCCTTTGGTTGCGGGAAGGTTCGAAAGAACACCCAAATTATTAGCCAAGCCATTTGAAGTATCAACGCCAGTGGGGGAATCTCTTATAGCTAGGAATGTTTATCAAAATTGTGTTGTGAATATTTGTGGTCGTGATACGATTACCGATCTTGTTGAGTTAGAAATGGTAGATTTTAATGTTATTATGGGCATGGATTGGTTAGCATCTTGTTATGCTACAGTAGATTGTCGTTCTAAGAAGGTATATTTCCATTTCCCAAATGAGGCAGTCCTTGAATGGAAGGGTAATGTTGGCGCGCCGAGAGGTAGAATTATTTCTTACTTTAAGGCAAGAAAAATAATTTCCAAGGGGTACATATACCATTTGGTTAGAGTAAGGGATACAGAGGCAGAGCCGCCAACTTTTCAGACCGTTCCGATTGTGAATGAATTTCCTGATGTATTTCCTGAAAAACTACCAGGTTTACCTCCTGAACGAGAAGTGGAGTTTGGTATTGATATGTTGCCAGACACACAGCCAATCTCAATTCCTCCTTATAGAATGGCACCAGCAGAGTTGCGAGAATTGAAAGAGCAACTGAAAGACTTGCTAGAGAAGGGATTCATCAGGCCCAGTATGTCCCCTTGGGGAGCACCAGTATTGTTTGTGCGTAAGAAACATGGTTCACTGAAGATGTGTATTGACTATCGGCAATTGAATAAGGTGACTATCAAGAATAAATACCCTCTTCCCCGAATTGATGATTTATTTGACCAGTTGCAGGGTGCCCAGTGTTTTTCCAAGATTGAGTTGAGATCAGGCTATCATCAAGTGAGAGTCAAGGATAATGATATACCCAAGACAGCTTTCTGAATACGGTATGGTCATTATGAATTCCTGGTTATGTCATTCGGGCTGACAAATGCACCCGCAATTTTTATGGATCTGATGAATAGGCTGTTTAAGCCGTTTCTAGATGTGTTCGTGATAGTTTTCATAGATGATATTCTGGTCTACTCTAGATCAGAAGAGGATCATGTTAATCACTTAAGGCAGGCGTTGCAGATTCTTCATGATCGTAAGCTGTATGCAAAGTTTTCTAAATGTGAGTTTTGGCTCAAGTCAGTGGCATTTTTGGGCCATATTGTATCCAGTGAAGGCATAAAAGTTGACACTCAGAAGATTGAGGCTGTGAAGAATTGGCCAAGACCCACGATGCCTACGGAGATTCGTAATTTCCTCGGGTTGGCAGGTTATTATAGAAGGTTTGTTGAAGGTTTTTCTTCTATTTCTGCACCCTTGACTAAGTTGACGCATAAAGCCTCCAAGTTTCAATGGAATGATGTCTGTGAAAAGAGTTTCCAAGATCTGAAGAGCAAGTTGACTTCTACACCGGTATTGGTACTTCCTGAAGGCACAAAAGGGTATGCAGTGTACTGTGATGCTTCGAGAATTGGCTTAGGATGCGTATTAATGCAACATGGTAGAGTAATAGCCTATGGCTCTAGACAGTTGCGACCACATGAGAGGAATTATCCCACGCATGATCTTGAGCTAGCTGCAGTTGTATTTGCTTTGAAGATATGGCGCCACTACGTATATGGGGTTCATGTTGACATATATACTGATCATAAGAGCCTGCAATATATCTTCAGTCAGAAAGATCTAAACTTGAGGCAGCGGAGATGGTTTGAATTGTTGAAAGATTACGATGTTGATATCTTGTATCATCCAGGGAAAGCGAATGTGGTAGCGGATGCACTGAGTCGTAAGTCTAAAATGGCATCTATAGAAAAGCAGGGGATAATTAAGGATCTTCACCAACTAGCTAATTTGGGAGTTCGACTTCTCGAAACTCCAGATGAAAAGGTTATTGTACGTAATGCAGCGGAATCTTCATTGATAGCTGAAGTGAAAGAGAAGCAGTATGCAGATCCAATTTTATTGCAGCTTAAGGAGGATGTGCAGAGTGGCACGACAAAGGCATTTGAGCTTACGCGAGAAGGAGTGCTTCAGTGTCAGAATCGTTTATGTGTACCTGATGTAGTTGAGCTAAGAAAGAGAATTATGACAGAAGCACACTGTTCAAGGTATTCCATCCATCCAGGGCCAACTAAGATGTATCAAGATTTGAAAGCAATATATTGGTGGAATGACATGAAGAAGAATATTGCCGAATTTGTAGCTGAATGTCCGAATTGTCAAAGAGTCAAAGTAGAACACCAGAAACCTGATGGTTACATGCAATGTATAGATCTTCCAGTCTGGAAGTGGGACAAGATCAATATGGATTTCATCACGGGTTTGCCTCGTACATTTCGGAAGTTTGATTCCATATGGGTGATCATTGATAGGCTTACCAAATCCGCGCACTTCTTACCAGTTAAGACAACTTATACGGCAGAAGAGTATGCGAAGTTGTATATTAAGGAGATCGTTCGGTTACATGGAGTTCCAATTTCCATTATATCCGATCGAGGAGCCCAATTTACCGCAAATTTCTGGAAGTCTTTTCAAAGGAGTTTGGGGACACAAGTAAATCTAAGTACGGCTTTTCATCCTCAAACGGACGGACAAGCGGAACGTACCATCCAGACACTTGAAGATATGCTACGAGCATGTGTATTAGATTTCAAAGGCAACTGGGATGATCACCTACCTCTTATCGAGTTTGCCTACAATAATAGCTATCATTCAAGTATCAAAATGGCACCATATGAAGCATTGTATGGAAGAAAGTGTAGATCACCAATAGGATGGTTTGAAGCAGGTGATGCGGTCTTGTTTGGACCGGATCTTGTTTATCAAGCAATGGAGAAGGTTAAAGTGATCCAACAACGGCTTGAAACAGCTCAAAGTCGACACAAATCTTATGCGGATGTTAGAAGAAGAGGACTTGAGTTTTCTATCGACGATTGGGTATTCTTGAAAGTATCACCAATGAAAGGAGTGATGAGGTTTGGCAAAAAAGGAAAGTTAAGTCCACGATACATAGGTCCGTACAAGATCATTCAAAGATTTGGACAAGTTGCTTATGAGTTAGAGCTACCTCAAGAGCTCTCAGCAGTTCATCCCATATTTCATGTTTCGATGCTTCGCAAGTACATCGGAGATCCATCGCACATCACTACTACGGAAGATGTACAAGTTACAGAAGATCTCACTTTTGAAGAAATGTCTATTGCTATTCTTGATCGCCAAATTAAAAAGATAAGGAATAAAGAGATAGCATCGGTAAAAGTACTTTGGAGGAATCAACAAGTTGAGGAGATCACATGGGAAGCCGAGGAAGCAATGAAGATTAAGTACCCTTACCTATTCAACGATGAGGAGAAAGTTCATGAGACGGAAGAAGAACAATAACAAGTAAGTGTTTATTTTTATGCAAGTATGTTATGATGATGAATATGTTAATTGTAAGCTTGGACATGTCTTAATTGAGTAACTATGCTAACATTCGAGGATGAATGTTCTTAAGGGGGGAGAATGTAACACCCCGTAATTTTTTCGTACACTTATCGCGATTATATGGAGTCCTAAAGGCTTGCGTATGGGTTAAATTAAGTTTATGGTATTCAGAAGTATCCCGTCAATAGTTGTATGTGTAGGTATTGGAATAAGCTTTCCAACGATATAAAGTTTGCCCAAAACAGAGGAGTATTTCATATAAGCGAGCACATTCGAAATTTCAAAACGGTGGCCGGGAAACCTGTGAACAGTAAATCTGCAGGAAAATTACTGCAGCTAGGCAATTTTTTTTTGGATCAACTTTAGACGATCATAACTCCTTGTAAAAAAAGAACTGTGTGAGCTTCTATATATTGACGAAAATCTCCGAGAGTCTTCTTTCCTATGAAATTGGTTTCATCCAAATCCAATGTCTAAGTAAGGAGCTATACCCGTTTTACTACAGCCTATCAAAAAAAAAAAACAGAATTTTGGGACAGATTTTTGGGTCAACTTTAAATGTCCATAACTCTTTGTACAGGAATAACTGGGTGGTATACTTTATATGAAAATGAAATCCCTTTGAATTATCTTTCCAATACAATTGGTTTCAGCCAAATCCGATACCGGAGAAAAGAGTTATGATCGATTTACTTCAGCCTGTCAAAACTGTCCACTGGGGACAGATTCGGATTTATTTAAATTTTTAGGGCAAAATGGTCATTTTCTATTACCTCTTGGACGAAAATTGGTCTTTATAAACATACACTTAGCCTCATATATATCATATATCATCCAATTATTAAGAGAAGGTGAAACCCTAGCCTAATTTCAACTTCAAATATTTTGTGATTCAACCGTAGAAAATTCGAATTGGTTCCGTAGTTGTGTTCACCATCTCGAAAGCTTCGAGAAGCACCCCATGGTTATGTAAGGAGGATTCTAAATACAAGAGTTCATTGTTAAGGTATGAATATTGTTTATTCTTGATTCTTATCCATGAATAAGTATTGATAAAGGATTATGAGTATTGTCTTGATGTTGGAAGATAACTAGAAACATAGTTATGAATTGTTTTGTATAAATTGTTAGTAGTAAATTATGGAAGTTGTTGTATTGGATTATGGAGGATGAATTGTGGTGATATATCATTATATTAGTGGTTATGTATGCCTAGTGATCATGTTGGTATTGGATGGTGATTAAGAGGGGAAATAAAGGCTAAGAGTGATGTTGAGGGATATTGCATGAAAATGCATGATATGTGAATGTAATAAGAGTATAAGAGGATGTATGTAGCACTCTTATTGATGAGTTAAAGGATTACTTCCTAGACATTATTTGGTGAAGTTAATACCTAAATGGTAAGGTTTGGTTGCTAATACTAGTTTGCCACAAATGACTTATTGTAGATAAGTGTTCGAAGAGTACGGGAAGTCAAGTTGGACTTGTATTGAAGTGGTTATATCAAGGTATGTAAGACATACTCTATCTAATCTTTGGCATGAATAATGACCCATGGCACTCTCAAGTAAGCTTCCAACATTGTCCTACGACACATGACACATAATAACATCATATGATCTTCGACACTACCAATTGAACTTGTTTTCACTTTTAAGATGTCCGGCTAGTCAAAAAAATGTCCATACACTATTGTTGACTCCGAAATGGTTTAATGAGGTATCCATGATTCTCTACTTCATTTTCATGATATTGATTGCCTATTTACATGTTTTTCCTATTGAGGTATCATGGTTTCAAGTTTCATAAGGTGTGACCACAAAGTAACCAATCTCAAAGATTAATTGAATTAAGAAATGGAATGTCTTTATTTTAAATTGATGATATGATGTATTGTATTAGTACCACTGATCAGTTGGCCATTGTATTATAAAGATTATGTATATATGCTATTCCAGGGGTGGTCCCTGATGTATTGTATTAGTACCACTGATCAGTTGGCCATTGTATGACATATGTTATGTATTGATAAGGAATACGGGAAGTAATGATAGGAAAGTAATGTGCAGGTATCCCATCAGTTCTTTTAAGTGTGGTCTACTCATACTGTTTATTCACTGGTATCTGGGTTCTGTTGATCTTTTGTATCTCATCTTGATACTCACTGCCTTACATACTCAGTACATATTTCCGTACTGACGTCCCTCACGGGGGACCTGTATTCATGCCTGCAGGAACAGGTACTTCAGGTCGTACACCTCCGTAGTAAGAGCCAGGACATTCTGTTGTTAGTGGTGAGCTCTAGTTGTTTCGGGGCATCCCAAGTCGTTTCTATATGTATTTTTGGTATTTGTATAAAAGTCTTTTGTGGGCGGGAGTTTGTCCCGACCCTAACTCAGTTGTGTATCTATGTAGAGGCTTTTGTAGACATATTGTACAGCCATAGGAGTGTTTGGCTGATAGACGTGATGGCTCTGACGGCCAATTACTGTTTATATATATATATGTGTGTCTGTTGGGCTGATACAGGTACTATTTTCTTCTATTTACAACGAAGTGCTGCCCAAATTTCTAATTTTCATAAGTAAAGTAAATGTGAAAGTATAGGTTATGAACGGGTTCTTCCGGTCCTCCTCGGCTACGGGTGCCAGTCCGCTCCAATGGGATTTGGGGTATGACAGATTCGACCCCAACCTAGTTGGGTTTTATATTAACAACGATCGCTTACACCCATTCAAGAGTGTAGTTTGAGCGTTATCAATAGGCAATGCATAAGCAGGAATGAATGCAAAGTATACAATCAATATCACAACTTATCATAATTGTCCTCATTAGGACCATCACCATTGTAGTCAACCTCCGGCCTTGACGTGTATCAACATATCATCAATATATCATCCGGTCTTTCTGAGTATCAATATCATCATGACAGTATCCTTCGCTCTTGTTGGATATCAATATCATCATAATACTATCCTCCGTCCTTGTCGGGTATCAATATCATCATAATAGTATCCTCTGGCCTTGTTGGGTATCAATATCATCACAATAGTATCATTCGACCTTGTCGGGATTCAATATCATCACAATAGTATCCTCCGACTTTGCTGGGAATTAATATCATCACAATAGTATCCTCCGACCTTGTCGGGAATCAATATCCTCACAATAGTATCCTCCGGCCTTGCCTGGTATTAATATCATCACAATTACCATTACCGAATAAGATGCACTAAAATACTCATAAGCATAGACATATCACCATAGAATATCTATCTATTTAATACTTCCCAACTACTCATTATTTAACCAACACTTATTATAATAAAATCACTAGTTCACTACTCATCACATAACCTCTAGTTAATAGCCTAAACATTATCCTTACTCACGGGATAGCAACTAACCACTATTTATTAAATAGCCAACATAGACATATCACCATAGAATATCTATCTATTTAATACTTCCCAACTACTCATTATTTAACCAACACTTATTATAATAAAATCACTAGTTCACTACTCATCACATAACCTCGAGTTAATAGCCTAAACATTATCCTTACTCACGGGATAGAAACTAACCACTATTTATTAAATAGCCGACATCTAACATCTAGTCAAGGTTCATCACTAGACCAAAACCACCATTTATCCATCATTCATTATTATCCACTAATCATACTATATCCGTTAATCATTAATAGTCAACAATTTACTATTTATCATCCAACCATTCTTTATTAACTAGAATCCTTCATTAACTAACCATTATTTACCAACTAATCCTTATTTATCAACTATTCAGCATCATAATTAGCCACGTATCAATTATCTCTAGTTACCATATCTCAACTAAGCAAGCTTCATTAACTAGTGCATTAGATTTCTAGCCATTAAGCACTATAGACACTTAAAAGACATCTAGCTACCACTTAGCTTAACCCTTAATTAGGAAAAACAATCATAAGATCATATTTCAACTAGAATCACATCAATTACCGATATAATAATCATGAATGTACCCAAATTATGCATGTCATCATCAGTATTCAATAAGTGGGAGAATAAGCATCATATTGCATCTTCTTCCGTCCCATACCGGAGAGATGTCTATACAAACATATACATATTCATATTCATAAACTGTAATCATATCATTTATAATGAAAAATATTTCTCGGCTATTGAACCAATCTCATAACCTAGCTCTTGGCCTATTAATTTATCTGAAATAATCACAACATCATAATCATGGCCTTAGGTTCATACATATATCTGGGACTCATATTAATAATCATATTTATAAGTCGTAGCATACCTCTAATCATCTCACATATAGGAGGCATAATATCAATAAACATGTATTCATCTCTCACATAAGAGGCATCTCACATCTAGGAGGCATAATATAGATAGACATGTAATCATCTCCCACACAAGAATCATCTCACATCTAGGAGGCATAATATAGATAGACATATAATCATCTCTCACACAAGAGGCATCTCACATCTAGGAGGCATTATATATATAGACATGTAATCATCTATAGGATATCATAAGTCATACATCATGACTACGAGGAATATCATTTATCTAAGCCAATTTACATATCCAAAGGGAACATCGTCTTTATAAGTTCAACAATCATGACTAAAGAAAACAGCAACTCTATAGGCCAATCATCAAGTCTAAGAGTAAATAGCATCTTTATAGGCCAATCATAAAGTCTAGGAGGAAATAGCATCTCTATAGGCCACATAATGTATCTAGGAGGAATATCATCTCTAAATGCCCAATATCACTTCCACAAGGAGTATCATAACCATAACTCAAAAGCCATAATTCAGGAACATCAATTATAGTTAACAAGTTACGAAGTAACCTTATTCTATGGTTTATTAGCCTCATCTATGTCTAACATCCACACTAAGTCCGTAAGACTTAAAACAAGCTTAGGCCTAAGTGGGCCGAACTATCCTACTTCTAACCCATAATTTCCATGATTAGGCATATTATGCCCACAACTAGGCTAAAGTATCTAGTTCATCTTCTAGATGTCAAGTAAGCCATATTCAAGCCTAAGATAGAAACTTCAACTAAAAACAAGGGTATTTAAGTCAACTCTACCAGACTTACGATTTTAAGACTACCACACTATCCCAATAAGGCTAAATATACAAATCATACTTCAAAAGCAAAAACCGCATTCCCAACATAGCATTATATCATATCCATGCTATAACTAATCTAAACTAAAGAGTGAAGGCAATAGGATACAAAGGTGTCATAAACATGCCACTTACGGGTCCAAAACCCTCATCTAATTCCCAAATATCAATATATCAAAGGCCAAGTTATCCTACCCATAATCAAGCCTAACACCCATAATAACACGCAACATATATCACATATCATCTATGAAGAAAAGTAGACAGAAGTCTACCTCAAGGCCAAACTACAAAACCTCGCTTCATGCACCACATGCTCTTCTTCACTTTATAATCCCCAAAATGCTATCACAGTATCAAAATCATAATTTACTCATCAATACGAGTCTAATGATACCTATATTGCACTATTGTACTTTGGGTCCAAAAATGACACCAAAACCCCAAGTGGGTCCCACATACGGATAACGAGTTTTCAAGACCAACCCAATGTTCACTTATGAATAAGGAATCATAACTCTCAAAGAATAGGTGAAAACTAAGCATACTTTGGGCTAAAATCAAGCCCTAAGCTAAATTGGGGTTTTGGGTCCAAACTAAGAAATTCAAGCATGAATTCAAGAAATTATTACCTTAATCTTGAAGATAATCGCGATACAATATGATGATTAATCTCACAAGTCATCCCCCACCCCCCGGCCAATTTTGAGTTATTACACTCATTTTGGAGTTTCTGGGTCTAAATGGTGAAGGAGAAATGCCCCAAATGCGTCTTGGGGCCTTTATATAGCACCTATAGGTACTCAGATGTCGCAAGCGTGGTCCTACGGTCTTCCATCACGCTACTCGTGATCGCACACTTTTGGCCGTGATCGCGGTTGAACCAGATGACAACAAACTCAAAAATAAGTTTTTGACCCTCAAAACTCATCCGGAATCCAAAGAACATGATCTAATAGTGAATTTTGAGTGTAAACCATATTTCAAATCCATTGGAATCATTAAATCTTTCATCAGAGGTCGTTTAGGCAAAAAGTGGAGCCCACACCTATAGTTTCATCACTTTTCATAAAATCCACTCAATAGCCCAAAATAAGTTCAGGAGTCTTGGGACTTGAATCAAAGGTATACCAAACATAAAATAGATGTTCTAAACGCGATAGCAAAGTTGGATTTTCAATTCGAGGTCGTTTCAATCAAATATGGTTCCCACACCCATTCTTTCTAATTTTCAACTTTCCGATCAATAGGTCGAAATGAGTTCGGGTGTATTGGGACCCAAACCAAAGGTCTATCTAGACTAAAATTGATATTCTGAATCTGTTGGCATAGTCAGAATTTGCATCCGAGATCGTTTTATTAATATTTTTGCCTGATGGTTATTTGGAACCAGCGAAGACTTCTAAAAAGAAAATTAGCTCTAAAAAATAAACAAACTGCCCGGTAATCAAACCGTCGGTCCCAGTCATAAATGACTTGGGAAAGCTATAGAGAAGCTCAAACGGTGAAGATAAGCATAAATATGAAAAATGACCTGAAGGGTCATTACAAGTTTCTCCAAAAATGTTAAAAGTCCTATGAACACTTCTGTCACAATATGCACAATACCCTTACCTACTTTCTGGATAAATGTTGATTTCTTGATTGCCTATTTAAAGGGGGTTTGTCTCCTTCGTACTTTTAGTCTGTACCTAATATCTTTTAACTTGATCTACCATATACTCTGCATATCTCCCTGTTCTCTATTTTTTATATAAATATTGACTCATTGTTTGGTATATATATAGCCTATTTACTTTCTATATTTATCTACATTTGCATGCTCTCTTATTTTTTAGTATGTCAAAAGGAGGAGAAGTTCAAACATCATATAGGTCTCCGAGTAAGGAGAAGCCAGCCGACTATAAATACAGAGAAGTCAATTGATGATGATGCAAAGAAGTCAGCAAGAAAGGGGGAGCCAGCCGACTACAAACACAATAAAGTCAACTGATGTTTATTATTTGTCACTATAAGAAAAGGAGACTGTTAGCCTCTTATATTGACATAATATATTTTAATAATGACAGACTAATAAAGAAAAATATGCAGAATACACCGAAGATATAATCAAGGCAAGAAGAATCGTCCCCGGATGTGAATTTAAAATAGCATCATGAGAAGATCCCATAAGATTCCTAACTACAAGGAAGTCAGAGCTGGATTCGGAATAGCATAATGATAAGATCTCATTAGATCCCTAACTATAAGGAAGTCAACCATACTAAAGGCAATCACAGAAAACACATGGAAAACAGATTTCACAAGGAACCACGGAAGGAAGGAAGATCACACCCTATACATGAATATATCTGATATGGACATGTATGGTTATGAGTCTATATCCGAGAAAGAAAGATCATATCATATGTACGGACATATCTAATATGGACGTACATATGATGTGAATCCACAATCAAAGAATCAATTCAAATCCTTGATTGAGAAGAAATCCCTTGGATTTTCCTTTTGGAACAAAGAAGCCAAACCAAATAAAGGTTATACAAAGAAGACTGAAGACAAATACACAAGTTCACAGGAAACTCTTAGTGTGTCTCAATCTTTAGTCTTCATAAAGCTTTGTAATTTTTAATTTACAATAGTTACAAAAAGAGAAAGATCGAGTCAACTTAGTTATACCAGTTAAGGCTGTGTTATAAGATCTGAATAACAAAATAAGATTCAGAAATTGCACAACCCTTCTGTAATTCTATTCTCTCATTGAAAGCTCTAAAAGAAGTCGTTGTAACCCAAGAAGACTGGAGTAGGCACCACACCGGTGATACAAATCAGGATAAATCTTTGTATTTTTACTTATTTATTTACGCTTTCGAATTTCAGTCACCCTTCCTAAACCTTGTTTTTTCTCCATTACAATTCCTAAACCTGACTTATTAAGAGTTCGTTTGGATAGGATTAAAAAAATAATTTTTTAACTTAAGTGATTAAAAATTTAAAGGAAGTTTTTATAAATTAATCGGATAAGTGTTTGGATAGAAGGTTTGAAACTGAAAAAAAATTGTTGATGTATTTGGTAAACAAGTGTTATTAAACATTTTTTTTGTTGTCAAAATGATTTAAATGTCCTTAAAGTTATTAACATCATAAATAAAGTGAATTATTTATAATTTTTAATTCTAAAATAAAATTTTTAAGCAAACCTTCGATGTATGATGATTAATTGAAAACAAAGGAGAAAAATAAAGAGAAAATTAGAGAAAAGACACGAAAAGAAGCGTTAAAGAGGAAAAAATCATATATTTAAGAGATACAAGTTCAGGATATTATTGAAATTAGAGAAAAATATAAGGGATAATAAGATAAATATTTTGATCAAACCTAAAAGAATTTTAATCTAAAAAATAAAAAGTTGAGGGTACCCAACTTCTCACTTTTTACTTTTTTTAATTAATTTTTTAAATTTTTTAAATAACTTTTTAATTTAATCAAATATTTATTTAAATTAATTTGATCAGATTTTAATCCTATCTAAACGAGCTCCAATTTTACAGGGTTGGTTATTGGTACTTTTCTTCCCCTCCCTTAAAAGTGGATGAGTTGCTTAATTAGTTAGATATTCATATACAATAAAATAAAAAATTCCAACCCAACAAATTACCTTGTCCTTCCGCCATCAGTTCTCTTTCTTCCACTAAAACACACACGCGAACGCCTGAACCAAACGCACGCACGTACGCTCTTCCTTGCCTATATATAACAGGAGTGATAATAATTTCTTCTAAGTTCCTATCTGTAGTCCGTACACTCTACATCTCTCTTCCCAACTCTCGTTTCTCACATCCCACCGAAAAATGGATAATCTCAAGTCACATCCTCCACCGTTAGCTCTAGACAACCTTCGAGTCATCAAAGTATTAGGTAAAGGTGCCATGGGAACTGTCTTTCTAGTCTATGACACGTCACATGACCCTTCTGCTTTATCTCCTTTCGCTGTCAAAGCTGTCGACAAATCAATTTTTCCTTCTTCAAAACCCGACGCTGACCGCCGTGCTCGATGGGAAGCCTCTGTGCTTTCCAGTTTCCACCATCCGTTCCTCCCTACACTCCTCGGATTTTGCGAAACCTCCGACATTCTTTGTTACGCTGTCCCTTATTGCCCTGGTGGTGACCTTAATGTCCTACGTTACAGCCAAAGCGACCATGTTTTTCCTCACTCTGTTATCCGTTTTTACTTGGCTGAAATTGTGCTAGCTCTTGAACATCTTCATAGCTTAGGCATTGCTTACCGTGACCTAAAACCTGAAAATATTCTTATCCAACAATCAGGTCATGTTACCTTAACAGATTTCGACCTTTCTAGAAGTTTAACTCCAAAAAAGAATCTAAATTCCTTGGAATTCTATTCAGATCCAGAAAATGATGACAATCTCCCAGCACCACCGACGCAATCCAAAAGATTTAAACAATTTGCTAAATTAATCCTTCCAAAGCGAAAGTACACATCCGCGACCATTACTAGAAATGGACCAAGGAAAGTGAAAAGTGCACGTGTATCGCCCGTGAGCAGAAGGAATCCTGGTTCATTCTACGAACTTTCAAATTCATTTGTAGGTACTGAAGAATACGTACCTCCAGAAATTGTACGTGGGGAAGGCCATGAATTTTCAGTAGATTGGTGGGCACTTGGAGTTTTATGTTATGAAATGTTATACGGAGCAACACCGTTTAAAGGGAAAAATAGGAAGGAAACGTTCAGAAGAATATTGATGATGGAGCCAGAGTTCATCGGGAAGAAAAATGCTTTGACAGATTTGATAGGAAAATTACTTGATAAAGATCCCACGCGCCGGCTTGGTTACCGGAGAGGCGCGTCGGAGATAAAGGAGCATGAGTTTTTTCAAGGGCTAAGATGGGATTTACTAACGGAAATTGTACGACCGCCGTTTTTACCGTTAAAGGAAGTAACGGAGTTGACGGAAGACGTGAAGAAATGTGGGATTCACATGAAGGAGTATGTTCAGAAATTGAAGGCACCACCGTCACCGTTATGGTCACCGTCACATGATGAGTGGAGACGTAACGTTTCTTTCACGGAATTCTAACGCACGGGTAAAGAATATGGGACGAGTAGTGATATTTTACCATTACTTAGTACATTTTTGTAAATAAACATTAATCTTTAATGATTATAGAACATAATAATTAGACCGAAATGATGTATATTAGCTGTCTATTATTGTTAGATCTAAAAAGAGATGTACATTTTGAAGATGCTAATGAGGAATAAAGATGATTGGGATGAAGATTATAATATTTGAGGGCACATTTGTAATTCAATTATTTTGGACAAAATTATTGTTACCTTTTCTTTTGAAGAAAAGCATTTTTGCTTCCTTTACAAATTGACTAATTATTTGGATCTTAATAGTAAAATCGTTCTTTTCTAGTTTATTCATCAATGAAGAACTTAACTTGGAGGGAAAGAAAATAATGATTGCATAGATTCAAAAATACTTGCATGCAAGATAGAAGATATCTTAAGATTAATTGAAGAGAATAAAAGGAAGGAATTATTAGTATTATATTGTCAAGAGAGGATTTTCGACTTGCATTTTAATAAATTCTAGTAAAAACTATCCACAATCGATTTGATTTACTAGGATTGAATTCAATAATTTATACTTATAATTCAATAAATTTATTTAATACATATTTGAAGTTCCAGCAAAATTATTATGCACAAATGAATTCACTCGATATAATAATAATTAGTCTATAATCTAAATCTAAACTAAATCTAGATATAATCTAAATCTAAATCTAATCTAATCTAAAATCTAATCTAAATCTAAATCTAAAATATATTAAAAGTGTGAAGGGACTTAAAAATGTCGTTTGAACATTTTTCCCTTCATTAAAAGTCTTTACTTTAGATAAAATCGTCTTTTTACTATTTTTTTCTAATATTTATGAGTTTAAAATTAATTAAATATATTTATGGTAAAATATTTCCTTATTAGAAGTAATCAGAGTTAATGATTTTTCCTAAAATTTAAGTGTTGAAATAATTAAATATATTTATGGTAAAATCTTTTCTTATTAGAAATCATCAGAATTAATGACAACTAATATTTTTTTCATTAGTTTACGAATTCTAAATCAACTAAATTTGATTTTAAGAAGATTTGAAAAATCTAGAATAAATATAAAACAGTTAGAATAAGAAAAATTTAAGAACTACTAAATTTTAAAACTTTTAAGTATGTGATAAGAATATAATCAATGATTTTATAAAGATTTAACTTTAAAAACAAGAAAAGAATTTAAATATAGAAAAAAATAATCATACAACAAATATGGTTCAAATTAATGCGTCTCTCTTAGTCTCTGTCAGCAAAGGAAAGAGATATTGCATGGCAAACGCAAAATTGATGATCAATTAACCACTTGAAATTTCTGGGTAAAATATATATGCGCTTACACTAAAATATATATTTATATTTACATTATTATATTAAAATGTGAAGGATTTTTGAACAATGATTTGAACTTTTTACACTTCGCTAAAAATCTCCGCAAAGATAAAAATTATTTAATTTTAAATAATCAAACGTTATACATGCGAGGCACGTACAGTTAAACTAGTATAATTAAAAGTGTGAAGGGCTTTAAAAATATTATTTGAACTTTTTGCCCTTCACTAAAAATCTCCACTTTAGATAAAATCGTCTTTTACTATCTTGGATTGCTGAATTAGAAAAGGAACTACAAATACTAAAAGAGTTGTATGAAAAAAGACAGAAAGAAAAAAAAAGAAAAGGATAAAGAATAAAAATTATTAATTGAGATAAATCAATTTAAAGAAAAATTAAAAAATAAAGAATTAGAAAATAATAAAATAGAAATAAATACAATAGATGCTGAAGAAACAGATAATTATGATTCGGAAGATAGTGAAACATATACAGAAATCTTAACAAATATAGAAAAATTAGAAATTAATGAAAAAAAAGAAGTAATTAATAAAGAAAACTTAGAAAATACAAACACAAAAATAAACACTCTTGATAAAAAAGACGATGAAAAAATAATACCTAGTACATCAGAAATAAGAAAACCTACATATTACTATAAAAATAAATTCAAAAAATATAACCATAAGGATGAATATAACAAATGGACACCAAAATAAATAATTAATAAAAATTAAAACTTTTTAGACGTAGATATGTGTTAATTATGAGAAATATTAGAGATGTTAATTTAATTGTTAAGCTATTATTAATTACGTTATCTTGTTGTTATTTATTTGTTAAATATGAGAAGACCATTTAAAAATATACAAGCTTTTAGAAAAATAAAAAGAATTTTAACTAGTTACTACCCAGAATATAAAAAGTTAAATAAAATAAAAGAAAACCTCCACAGATTAGCTTACTTAATTACCTTAATATCTAGCAATGAAGCAAAATTAATAGTTCATTTAAAATCTAGAAAAATGAGATACATACCACCTAATTATGATAAAATCAAATTTTGGTATCCACCAAAATATTATAAATATTGTACAGATGAATAACAGAACAAAATTCCAAAAATATAAAGAACTAAAATAAATAATATCTGAAAAACGAAAAGAATTAAAAATAAGAAAAAAAAAACTACAATATAACATGATTGTTGGAGTATGCCGAAAATTAATAAAAGCAAAAAAGGGAGAAATATCATATTTAGAATCACAAATAGATAGTTTAGAATACATATATCAACATGATCTATACACTATCAAGTAGATAAAATGAACAAAGAAGAATTTATAATAGATGAAAAAACATATGAAAACCATGAAGAATTAAAAATAAGAATAGTATTTTCTAATTTAGGAAGAAGATATAAGAAAATAGGTGAACATTTATATTTAATGAGAAAGAAGAATTAAAATTAGAAGATAAATTAACAGCTATGGTAAGAATAGCAAGGGAAAATGAAGAAATAGATAGGAAAAAGGAAATAGATAAAATAAAACAACAGACTACAGAAGAAATACGAAAAATAGAAGAAACTAAAAATAATAGGATTGTTGAATTAGAAAAAGAACTACAAATACTAAAAGAGTTGTATGAAAAAAGACAGAAAAAAAAAGGATAAAGAACAAAAATTATTAATTGATATAAATCAATTTAAAGAAAAATTAGAAAATAAAGAATTAGCAAATAATGAAATAGAAATAAATACAATAGATGCTGAAAAAACAGATAATTATGATTTGGAAGATAGTGAAACATATATAGAAATCTTAACAAATATAGAAAAATTAGAAATTAATGAAAAACAAGAAGTAACTAATAAAGAAAACTTAGAAAATACAAACACGGAAATAAACACTCTTGATAAAAAAATGATGAAAAAATAATACCTAGTACATCAGAAATAAGAAAACCTACATATTATTATAAAAATAAGTTTAAAAAATATAACCTAAGGGATGAATATAACAAATGGACACCAAAACGAATAATTAATAAAAATTATAACTTCTTAGACTTAGACTGTGTAATAGATGTAGATAAAATGATACAATTATGGATAGGATATCTAATAAAATAATTATTAGACAATGGTATAAATGCAATAGATACACCAGAATATATAGAAAGAACACTAATAGGAACAACAAAATTATGGTTTTTAAATTTAACTGAAGATAGTAAAAAGGTATTAAAAACTGATTAAAAACAGAAGGAACAACAGTAACTAAACTAACACCTATAGACATATTGAAAAAATATGAAATGACTATAAGAGATGAATTTAGCAGTATGACAACAGAAGAAGAAGAAGAACAAAACAAAGAAAAGGATACAAATAGGAATTTAATATTAAAACTAGCAATATGTAATATGTGCTATATAGATGAATATACGTGCGCATTTAAAGAATACTACTATAAGGAAGCATATAATACAGAAGAAAGTAAAGAAGTTATAAGATTATATTTTAGTAAATTATCTGAACCATTTAGTTTAAAAATAATAAAGAGTTTGGATGAAACAAACATAGTAGATACTCTAGGAGCAAGAATAAAATTTCTACAATAATGGTATAGAAATTTATGTGAAAAATACAGAGAAAAAATAAAAATAAAAAAAAACATTAATAAAAAATTTAGCATGTTGCAAAGATAAAATAGCACCTCAATTTGGATATGAAGAAAGATATTAGAAGAAAAAAAAGACATAAGAAATATAAGAAATACAAAAAATCAAAATATAAGTATAAGAAACCAAGAAAAAGATATTATGTAAAAAATTATAAATATAAAAGACCATATAGGAGAAAGAAATCTATAAAATAATGTACTTGTTATAATTGTGGAAAACTAGGACATTTAGCTAGAGATTGTAAAATGCCTAAAGACCCAAAAAAGAAACAAATATCAGAAATAAAGAAAGAAAATGCAGAATATATGAAAATAGATTATATAGATTACGAATTAGAAAGTGAAGATAGTATATATGAAATTTTAGAAAATGAAATAGATAGTGAATTAGATGAATCAAATGACTGAAGAAGATATAAAAATAATAACAAAGGAAGAATATTTAAATGAAGAAGGAACAGATCAGAAAATAATATTTGATAATAATATATTTGACGAGATAAAAGGAAAAGAATTAGATTTAAGTGTAGAAAAAATATTTAAAATACCAACAATAAAAAACATATTTAGTAGACGAAAAGAAGAATACTATGTAGTAAGCCAAAGAGAACATGTAATAGACTGTAGATATGCAAAAAGTAGAGCTAGTATACCACTAGTAACAAAAAGAATAATTAATAAAGAAATAAACGATATAAAAAGTAAAGACCCAATAAAATATGTACACCTTGGAGGAACAGAGATATTAATAAAAGCATGTTTTAGAGAAGGAACAGATGCACCAATCGAATTATATTTAGCAGATGATAGAATTATAAAACCTATAGAAAAAAAGTATAAAAACTGTCATAAGAGGAAATATAATATACCAAAAATTTAAATTCATAATAAGTGTGAATTATTCAGTGGCAATAATAGATAAAAACATAGATAAATCATTAGTATTATATTGGAAAATATCAGGAGTAGAACTAACCCCAGGAAGTAAAATATTTACAGCAAGATGTAAAAATCTATATATATTAACAACAAAACATAAAATAACGGGAAAAAGTAAAATTAATAAAATACAAATAGAAAGTCCTTTTGAACAATTTGTAAAAACAATTGATAATAATGATTATAGTTACAAAGACATGGATATAGAAGAAGATTTAGAAATAATAAATGATAGAATAAGTACAACAAAAAGAATAGCTTTTGAAAAACCAGAATCATCTGGATGATCAAAAAGAACAAATTATGAAATAACTTCAACAGTTAATTTAACTCAATATTATATAACGGGAACAATAAATGAAAAATAATATTTAATACTTCTAAATACAGGACAAGAAGAAAATTATATAGCAAAATATCTAGTAAAAATGAAGAAATAAAATCTAATAATAATATATGTCCAGAGCTATCAAGAAGTTTAATAACTACTAAAGATACAACAGAAAAAATAATAATAGGAGTTAGAAAAATAAAAATAGAATTTGAAATAAAGGAAGATATGCAAAAAGCAGACATAATATTAGGAATAAAATGGTTAGAACAAGTAAAACCCTACAATATAGAACATACACAAATAACCATAACCTATAATAGAGAAAAATTATTGATAAAAAGAGCTTTGACATGATATGAAAATATATGTACTTATGAAATAATAG
The DNA here is from genome assembly GCA_030864215.1 of Capsicum pubescens. Taxonomy (NCBI): domain Eukaryota; kingdom Viridiplantae; phylum Streptophyta; class Magnoliopsida; order Solanales; family Solanaceae; genus Capsicum; species Capsicum pubescens. Next base: position 256,230,724 of record CM061548.1, read on the forward strand.
TAGAAGGATATTATAATAGATATTATACACCAATAATAGATACAGGAGCAAAAGCCAACTTATGTAGATATAATTGTTTACCAGAAGACAAATGGGATAAGCTTAAAGCACCAATAGTAGTCAAAGGATTTAATAATGAAGGAAACTTAATTACCTATAAAGCTAGAAATGTAAAAATACAAGTATGAGATAAGATATTAACAATAGAAGAGATCTATAATTATGAACTAACATCAAAAGATATACATTTTGGATTGTCATTTTTAGATAAACTATACCCACATATAATAACTAGAACACACTGGTGGTTTACAACCCCATGTAAACAAAAGGTAAGAGTAAAAAGAGTTATTACTAAAATAAGAAAGAAAACTGATTGGATAAAAGGAAGTGGAAAAATCACACAAAAATTAAAAAATATAAAAAATACTGAAGACACAATAGAACTAGTTATATTTTCAATAAATAAAGAAGAAATAACTATATTTTCAATAGATAAGGTAGAAACGACAAAGAAAAAATTAAGGCAACTATACAGTGAAGGTCCATTAAAAAGATGGGAAAAACATAAGACTGTTGTAAAAATTGAGCTAATAGATAAAAATAGTATAATAACCCTAAAACCAGTAACATATAACTTTGATGATTTAAAAGAATTTAAAATGCATATAGATGAATTATTAGAAAAACAATACATACAAAAAAGTAATAGTAAACACAATAGTCCAGCATTTATAGTAAATAAACACAGTGAACAAAAAAGAGGAAAAAGTAGAATGGTTATTGATTATAGAAACCTAAATGCAAAATCTATGACATATAATTATCCAATACCAAATAAGATATTAAAAATAAGACAGATACAAGGATATAATTATTTTAGTAAGTTCGATTGTAAATCAGGATTTTACCATTTAAAGCTAGAAGAAGAATCTAAAAAATTAACTGCATTTACAGTACCACAAGGATTTTATGAATGGAATGTGTTGGATATAAAAATGCACCAGGTAGATATCAACACTTTATGGATAGTTATTTTAAAAAACTACCTAATTGTATAGTATACATAGATGATATACTATTATATACAAAAACTAAAGAGAAACATTTAAAATTACTAGAACAATTTGCAGGTATAATAGGAAATTCAGGAATAAGTTTAAGTGAAAAGAAAGCCGAAATTATAAAAAATCAGATAGAGTTTTTAGGAATACAAATAGATAAAAGTGGAGTAAAAATGCAACAACATATAGTACAAAAAATAATAAATTCAAAAGAAGAATTAGATACAAAAAAAAAAGAAATTACAATCATTTTTAGAATTAGTAAACCAAGTAAGAGAATATATACCAAAATTAGCAGAAAACCTAAAGCCATTACAGAAAAAAATAAAAAAGGATGTAGAATATAATTACAACGAAGAAGATAAAAAACAAGTACAGAAAATAAAAATACTTTGTAAAGAGTTACCAAAATTACAATTTCCAGACGAAAAAAAAATTACATATATAGTAGAAGCAGATGCAAGTGAATATAATTATGGAGGAGTACTTAAATATAGATATGAAGAAGAAAAATTAGAACATCATTGTAGATACTACTCAGGAACGTTTAATAAAATGGGAAATAAATAGAAATGAGTTATGTTCATTATATAAATGCTTATTAGCATTTGAGCCATATATTGTATATAACAAGTTTATTGTACGAACAGATAATACACAAGTACGATGGTAGTTAACAAAGAAAATACAAAATTCAGTTACAACGAAGGAGATTCGGAGACTAGTATTAAATATATTAAATTTTACATTTACAATTGAAGTAATCAAGACAAACAAGAATGTTATTGCAGATTACATATCAAGACAAAGATCCCCAAACTGATATTACAGAAGATGATACTCTAGAAAAGATACTCAAAGCCCTAACTACGCTTTCACTGAAAGTGAATAGTATGGGAAATGAGATAGAAAAGCTAAAGACTAATGAAGTTAAACTGAAGTCTGAGGCTATGACTCAGATAACTCAGCAGTGTGCAGAGCTATGTCGATCGGAAGATAATAAAATTCCAAAGCTAAAAGGAGACGTTGGGACACTCCATAAAACCCATAACGTTTATCAATCTACTTCTACAGGTGCAAGCAAAGGAGTTAGGAGGAATCCAAATATGAACTTGAACAAGATATTTGACAAGCCATTTATACCAAAAACACCAAAAGACCCCTTGTTCATACCCCCACAAACTACCACATATCTAGATAGCCTAAACCAAGATAAGAAAGCCTATAATCACATAACCAGCTCATATATTGAAAACATCCACAAGATACAAACTTATCTAAATCTTAACCCCAGAGCTACAAACATCCAAGAACCAAATACAGATTATATAACCCAAAAGTTACAAGGATACAATAAGTTAATTGCATTACCAAAAACTACCCCAAATCTAGTTAAAACATGTTACAGTTATGGACTACTCAATACTGTATATACCCAAGACGAAAGTGAATTAGCAGCTATACCAGAGGTATCTAAAGCAATCACCACTTACAAAAAGATAACTAAAGGCAATTTATTTTTTGTAAAGTTCAATACAGCACCAGCAAAGATATTATATGATGAGATTAAACCAGTTATACAAGTCATGAAAATAGGAATGACAAAAGATATGATCATACCAGAAGATATTGAACCACAGACAGAAATACCAAGAATAGATATACCAGATTTTTATACAAATAAAAGGCTTATTGGAATATCCACAATTATCCAAGAGTTAGCAAATAATTTTCTAAATCAGAATTTGATTTTGAGTTATTATTCAAGAGACCAGATAATGATATATTCAAATTCAAGAGAGTTACGACAAACAGATATGCAGGAAGTCCAAAGATGGATTATGACACTACTTAATACAGAAAGGCAACCTACTACCAGAGCAATTAAGGAAAAAATTATTTCAGAAGAGTTATTGACCAGATACTGTAAGATAATAGCACATAAGTATCCAGACCATTTATGCTCAAAATGTCATGAAGAAGATAACGTTATACCGGAGGTTCAGTTACAATGAAGAAGAAGGAAAGAGTTAATCAAAACAAATACAGATGGACCAATGACAAGAAAGAAAGAGAAAACAAACGAAGAAAAATCAGTCAAGATAAAGATGAAGAAAAGAAAGCAAAACAAGATATTATAGTTGAAAGTGACATATGAAGGAATAAGATAACTTTTCTACGTAAATTATTATGAAGTTTTGATTTTTTAGGCCTATTAAATAGCCTTTTTGACTTTGTTGTCTTTTTAGATTAGCTTTAAGACTTTTTTTAACTTAAGTCTTTTTCTACTTTTGTAAAGTTTGAAAAATGTAAAGTAGGGATAGAAAAAAAAATAGCTTTACTATTTTAGGACAGGTGTAAAGATGTAAATAGTTTACGCGGTTTTTGTAGATTATAAATAGGCAAGTCATTTGCCAAGATAAGGCAAGACTTTCATGTGTTGAAAGCAAGCCTTCTCTCTTGTACACAGAAAAGTTTGAATATTTAATAAAAACAAATATATTTCTAAGGAAAAGCTATGGATGAGCAAAGCACAGATTTATCAAATCTACCAGAACAGGTATTTTCATTTATAATTATGAATAGCTAAATTCATAAATTCCTGACAATCATGATATAATAAAATAAGTCCATGTTAGTTACTTTATAGTAGAATTATTCGAAGAATAGCATGTTAAGAAGTTTATTAGCAAAGTGAAAAAGGAGAAAAATTTCCAAGAACTACGCCATCCTAAAGGTGAAACCGGTGAGACAAAGAAGCCGTGATAGGAGAGTAACCAGAGTAGAGGCGCTATTTAGGGAAAAAGTATCCAGATTACCATGCTAATAGTGACCAAAGAACATGTTATTTAAGAATAATCTAGTATATAGTGATCTAAGATGATCATATTTTGTTATGTATATGGTTGAAAGGAATATTTTGAAATAGCATCATATGAAAAAGAATGACTACCTACTTATCCGATGAAATGATAGATAAATTTAAGATACTTGTTTTGTATGTACTTAAGGATATAGAAATAGTAGATATAAGGAAGATCATATGGGAAAAAACATTTGATAGATATATTATGACTAGAATGAATTACATATCACACCTACCTACCTACTCCTACATATACCTACATGCCAAACCTACGCATCAACCATGATAAACTACGAATATTGGAAAATGGATATGAAAAATATAAATTAATGGAAAAAATAATGAAAACAAATTTAGAAGAATATATGAGAACTAAAAATATAAAATACATAGAATACCTTAATGAAAATATAGAAGAATATTATGAAAAAGCATTTAATCAAGCCTAAATGACAGATAATCTTAAAATACTTATTTTATATATACTTAGAGATATAGAAATCATAGACGTAAAGAAAATAATATGGGAAAAGATATGGAATTTTGAGGATGAAGATGAAGAGTTATTAAATTCTATAGAAAACCTACACTTATATAATGAAAGCTACTGCTCATATTTAGATAGTTATTATTCAGATGGATATTATATAGATTAAAAATGTTAGAATATATAAGAAGAATTAGATAAAAACAAAGTTGGCTATACGAAGAAATTAATTATAGAAACCATCTTAGAAGAGAAAGAAGACAATTAAAAGAAAGATTAATTTGGATAGATAAAACTTTGGAACAACTAGAATTAAAAGATAGTTTAGATTATGATTTAGACATAGAATTATTCATAGAAGAAAAAGACAGGATAATTAACGAAATAGATAACCTAGAATTTAATATCAGATATAGTACAATTAGAATAAGTTACTACACAGAAATTTGTAAAAGTACAACTACTATAGGATAAAATGATAAACTATGAATACTTAGAATATTGGAGAAAAGATATGGAACAAATAAGATTATTGGAAATACTTATGAAAAAGAATCTACTTGACTACCTAAAAGTTAGAAATATGGAACATATAGTATACCTTAAAAATAATATAGAAGAATTAATAAGGTTAAAACAAATAACTAAAGAATGCTATGACATAGCATTTCAATTAACATGATAGAACTAGTAAGTACTAGTTATCTACTAGTTATCCACGCAAATTATCCAAGCTATCCGCACCCCCCTACTATGGTAAAACTTACAAAAGATAAAATTTGAAAACTTTATATACAAAATCGTGTAGGATTCATGCTCCTTAATTTTCTTCCTAAAAATGAAATTTAAATTACTGTAAAATTAATTAAAACATAATTATAAGCAATTTAAAAGTAGTTTGTATATATGTGAGATAAGTAAGAAAGTTGGAAAGCTTATGTTGGTGTATTTAAAGAGTTCTAACTAAATATTATCTCTGTATTTTAGTGTCTAAATAAGATCAATTTGTTAGAAAATATAAAAGCAAGAACAGGAAGAATAAATAGAGAGAGAATAGCGAGCAATTCTTATTTCTCTTTAGGAATGAGAAATCATCAGATTTTTGGATAAAATGAATAAAACTCCTCTATTTATAGGGGAAAATACTCCTTATTTCTGACTAAAAGACAGATACTTCAAATCCTGATAGATATCAACTAGATCTTGATAGATCTTATCTATATTCTTGATAGACATTCACTATAATGTAAATACATTTATGAAAATCCCCCCTTGAATGTCTAATTGATAGATAATGTGTCTCGTTAAAACCTTACTAGAAAAAATCTAGTGGAGAAAAAAACTAGTTAAGGAAAAAGAGTACACATCTCTAACAATATGTATTTTGGTTGCCTCATTAAAAAACTTACAAAGAAAACCCAGTGGGACAAAACCTCATACGGAAAAAAGTGTACAACGCGTATTAACTCTCCCTAATGAGAACATTCTTGAGCCTTTGCATCCCGATCTTGTGCACCATCTTCTTGAAAGTTGCAATTGGAGGAAACTTGGTGAATAAATCAGCCACATTGTCACTTGAATGAATTTGTTGCATGTTAATATCACCATTCTTTTGTAGCTCATGTGTATAGAAAAACTTTGATGAAGTGTGCTTTGTTCTATCTCCTTTTATGAATCCTCTATTAAGATGTGTTATGCATGTTGCATTATCTATGTATAAAATTATGGGTATATTGTCACATTTCAAATAATATTTTTCTCGAATGAGATGTATCATGGACCTCAACCATACACATTCAGCTTTCTTTATGAATAGATATTATCTCAGCATGGTTCGATGAAGTGGCTACGATAGACTGCCTTGTATATATCCAAGATATGGCAGTATCCCTATATGTGAACACATTTCATTCTTGAGACCGAGATTTATGCAGGCCATATAAGTACCCAACATCAGCATGATCAATAAGATCGAGACTACAATCTTGCCAACAAATTAACTGAAAAGGCTATATCAAGCCTTGTAGTATTTGCAAGATATATGAGTGCACCAATTGTACTAATATATGGTACTTCATAACCAATCCAATTTGGTATATTTCTCATTTCAGCAAATAATTTATTGTTTTTGAAAACTCTCCAAGAGTTCCAATAATTTTCAAGTTATAAGCTTATACAATATAATGATTATAAATAAGTTTCCTAGAAATTCTTATATGCTTCAAACATTTTGAATCCTTAAATAAGTTTTCATGTAAAAATTTTCAAGTGACAATATTCAAAATATCATGTGCGATATCTTCAAGTGTCTGGAGTACAAATCAAATAAGTTTTACGCTTATCAAGATGCATCCTTTTATGTCACTTGATAAATGTTTCTGCGTCTGCATGCTTAAATAAATGCAGAATTTAGATCCTCGTAATCTTTTACAATATTGCGCAAATATATTGGTGATATATTATTTCATATCGATTCACAATGCGACATAATATTTTGAGATCTCATCACTTATTATTTTCAGGTACCTGAACCTCTCATAAGGTTTTATGAAGTGTTATGTCGTAGACTCTTCAAGAGCACATTGCCTTCTTATTATGATTATTTGCTCTTTATTATTTTTAAGTATCATTTCATTTGAAACTGATTAGTCTACCATGTTTCAGGCATGCATAGACATTGTCCTTTAGGGACACAAAATAGGAGCACTTGCAGCTTAAGATGCTTTCGACATTTAACTTGAATTATTTTTTTAATGAGAATTTGATGATAATTCCTAACATATTTCATGGTTGCTTATAATCTCCCCCTTGTGTTAGGAAAACTAACATACATCCTCTATCTTCTTTGAGGAATCCATCTTTGTGCATCTTGGTATATTCATTAATCGTCTACCACATATCAAAACTATTAGTTGGAATATTTGATTCATGACCTTTATCCAATTGAGAGGGAAGAAATAATCATAATCTAATGGTTTAATGCATACAAGTGCTATTGTATGTAATATATTATATTTCATACCTAACACATGAAGCTTTGTTCTCCTTAGCAATGGTTTAGCTATTTATGAAGACATTCAATGCCAAACCATCATCATCAAGATGAATTGTATTGATTACACGATCTGAAAATTATGTTCTTAACTCAATTTATATTGAGCAAGCAACTTTTTGAATGTCAAACGTGGACAATAAATGTACATGTGATCATCTAATTGATGCATCTTTTCAAAACATATCACATGATAGGTGAGCGAGCCCTTATTCACCTTTTATACTTTTCAAATTTTAAGGGATCCAATCCCAAAATTAGTTGGTCCAACCAACTTATAATGAGAACAAGCAATATTAAAAGTTCATGAAGAATTTTCTAGTTCTTCAATATATGTTTAATACTCAGTATGCACATCTTTGGGATGTCACAATCATTCGTGTTAATTTATGAACTTTTATTCTAGTAAACTCCAAGTTTACCATGACATGTTTTTAGTAAATTTCAGATTTACTATTACATGAATAAATTTCAAATTTACTATTATAGAAGTAGATTTCAAAATAACCCTTCTCAATTATTTTGCCTCTTTCGGAGGTGGATTGTGATTTTCTTACAACCACGAACACGTTCGAATTTATATACAGTCACATTTACCCCAGGGTCTAGATCTGTATTTATAATAATCAAATTGTTTATTCTCGAAGAATAGAATATAATCGTGGCTTAAGCATATCAAATTATGATAGCTTAGAACCTCTTTCGAGATATTCTACTTTAGGAGTAAATCAAGGAATACATGTCTTTCAAAATAATACCACCTTTAGTGGCTACCAATGATCACCATATTTACTCGGACTAGCCAATAAAAATATTTAAGCATGTAATTAATGATAGTGATCGAAAATATAATTTAGCAATATATCAATTTAAAAGTGTATAAATTATGACTCCATGCAAACAGAACACTCCAAAGTAAACATGAGGGGACATGTGTTAGTAAGAACAATAATTATATCATTAGTAGAAAAAGACAAATAACATAAGGAATTACTATCCTTTAAATCCTTTAGATTCATAATCTCACCTTATTTGGAAAAGTCTCATGCTGATAACGTGTTATGAAATATAAAAGCAAGAACAAGAAGAATAAATAAAAAGAAAAATAAGAATTACTCTCTATTCTCTCTCTATTTATACTTCTTGTTCTTGATTTTATATTTCATAACACGTTATCAGCACGAGACTCTACCAAACAAGGTGAGATTATAAATCTAAAGGATTTCAAGGTTAGTAATTCCTTATACTATTTGTCTTTTGCTACTAATGAAGTAATTATTGTTGAATTTGAGGAAAAATAATTGGTTGGGAACCACTTATGCTTTAAATTTGTTCATGAAGAACAATATTGTTAAAAGATATGATGATGAATTTAAATCCCATCTCATTAAAAGGGTAAGTCATTGGGTTAAAAGATCCAATACACCATACTGATAAGATGTTGGGTTCAAGTCCCATCGATTTATTCCTAAGACGCCTTTATATGGATAAAGAGTTAGAATCTCAATGCGCCATATTGATTATATTATGATGGCTAAGGCAAAATAATGTGTATTTGGTGAATATTCATGGAACCTGTCTCATTAAATATGCTTCATTCCATGAAGTGAATATGATATGCTTCATTCTATGAAGTGAATGTGGTAGCAATATATGATAAGTCTGAAAGATGACAATTTGCTCCATTCTTGAAGTGAATGTGGTAGCAGTGCATAATATGTCTAAAAAAAGATAAGTGATTGAATGCACGAATTTATGCGTGGAGGGACAATATGATAATGATCATCAAAATGATGATATTTTCATACGTATACTATGATCATAAGATATGTTAGATAAAAATTCTCTACGTCATATGTATGTCTCCCTCTGACGAGAACATCAATGAACCTTTGTATCCCGATCTTGTGCACTATCTTCTTAAAAATTGCAGTTGAAAGAAACTTGGTGAGTAAATTAACCACATTGTCACTTGAAAGAATCTGTTTCACATTAATATCATCATTCATTTGGAGCACATCTGTATAGAAAAGCTTTGGCGAAGTGTACTTTGTTCTATCTCCTTTTATGAATCCTTCCTCAAGTTATGCTATGCATGCTGCATTATCTTCATATAAAATCGTGGGTTCTTTGTCATATTTCAAACCATATTTTTCTCGAATGAGATATATCATAGACCTCAATCATACTCATTTCTGGCTTGCTTCATGAATAGATATTATCTCAACGTGGTTTGATGAAGTGGCTTGATAAACTGCTTTATATATCTCCAAGATATGACAGTATCCCCACTTATGAACACACAACCAATTTGAGATCGAGCATTATGCGGGTCAGATAAGTACCCAGTATTAGCATAGCAAACAAGATCGGGATTACAAGCTTTAGAATAAAATAAGTTAATGCCTTTTATCCTATTTCGATGTCTCTTAGTAGGACCAGAAATATACCTTACTAACAAATTGACTGAAAAATCTATATCAGGCCTTGTAGTATTTGCAAGATATATTAGTGCACGACTTGCACTAAGATTTGGTACTTCATAATTAATCCAAATTGGTATATTTTTTATTTCAGAAAATAATCTATTGCTTTTGAAAATTCTCCAAGAGTTTCAACAATATTCAGACCGTCAGTTTATCCCTTACAAGGATAATAAACAAGTTTTCTAGAAACTTTATATGATTCAGGTATTTTGAATCCTTTAGGGATTTTCAGATTGATTTTTGTCAAGTGACAATATTCAGTATATCATGTGCGACATCTTCAAGTGTCTGGACTGCAAATCAAATAAGTTTCACACTTACCAAGATGCATCCTTTCATATCACTTGATAAATATTTCTACGTCAGCATGCTTAAATAAACGTAGAATTTAGATCCTCGTAATCTTTTACAATATTGCGCCAATATTGTATCAAAGATATCGTATTAGTTCACAGTATGATATAACATTTTGAGATCTCATCACTTCATTATTTTTGGGTACTTGAACCTCTTATAAGGTTTCATAAAGTGTTATGTCATAGGCTCTTCAAGAGAACATTGATTTTTTATTATGATTATTTGCTCATTATCCTTTTGAATGATTATTTCATTTAAAACCAATTGGTACCACGCTTCACGCATGCATAGACTTTGTCCTTTGCAGACACTAAATAGGAGCACTTACAACTTAAATATAAGATACTTTTGGAACTTGACTTGAATTATCTTTTGAATAAGGATCTGATGATAATCCTAACATATTTCTTGATAAGAAGGCAATGTGCGCTTGAAGAGCCTATGGCATAACACTTCATGAAACCTTATGAGAGGTTTAGGTACCTAAAAATAATGAAGTGATGAGATATCAAAATGTTATGTCGCATTGTGAATCGATATGAAATGATATATCATCAATATCTTTGACACAATATTGGCGTAATATTGTGAAAGATTACGAGGATTTGAATTCTACATTTATTTAAGTATGCTGACGTAGAAACATTTATCAAGTGGCATGAAAGGATGCATCTTGGTAAGTGAAAACTTATTTGATTTGCACTCCACACACTTGAAGATGTCACACATGAAATGTTGAATATTGTCACTTGACAAAATATATCTTGCAAATACTACAAGGCCTGATATAGCCTTTTCGATTAATTTGTTAGCAAGGTATAGTTTTTCTCCTACTAGGAGACATAGAAATGGGATCAAAACACATGATCTTATATTATTCTAAAGGTTGCAGTCTCGATCTTATTGATTATGCTGATGTTGGGTATTTAATTAACCCGCATAAATCTCAATCTCAAATAGGCTATGTGTTCATATATGGGGATACTGCCATATCTTGGAGATATACAAAGCAGTCTATCATAGCCACTTCATCAAACCATGCTGAGATAATAGCTATTCATGAATCAAGTCGAGAAGGTGTATTATTGAGGTCCATGATACATCTCATTCGATAAAAATATGGTTTGAAATGTGATAGTGTACCCATAATTTTATACAGAGATAATGCAACATGCATAGCACATCTTGATAGAGGATTCATAAAAGGAGAAAGAACGAAGCACACTTCATCAAAGTTTTTCTATACACATGATCTATAAAAGAATGGAGATATTAACGTGCAACAAATTTGTTCAAGTGATAATGTGATTGATTTATTCACCAAGTCTCTTCCAACTGCAACTTTCAAGAAGATGATGCACAAGACCGGGATGCAAAAGTTCATTGATGTTCTCATCAGGGGGAGAAAATACGCATTGTACTCTTTTTCCCTTTCAAGGTTTTGTCCCACTAGGTTTTCCTGTAAGTTTTTTAATGAGGAATCCAAAATATGTATCATTAGAGATATGTACTCTTTTTCCTTCACTAGATTTTTTTTCCTCTGGGTTTTTCTAGTAAGGTTTTAACGAGGCACATTATTAATCAATTAGACATTCAAGGGGGAATGTTATAAATGTATTTACATTATAGTGAATGTCTATCAATAATATAGATAAGATCTATCAAGATCTAGTTGATATCTATCAGGATTTGAAGTATCTGTCTTTTAGTCAGAAACTAGGAGAATTTTCCCCTATAAATAGAGGCATTTTGTTCATTGTATCATCAATCTTATGATCTCTCATCCCTCAAGAGAAATAAAGAAGCCTATCCTCTTCTCTCTATTTATTCTTCTTATTCTTGCTTTTATATTTCATAAAACGTTATCAACAGTCTATCATAGCCACTTCATCGAATCATGCTGAGATAATAGTTATTCATGAAGAAAGCTGAGAATATGTATGATTGAGGTCCATGATACATCTCATTTAAGAAAAATGTGATTTGAAATGTGGAAATGTACCCATAATTTTATACAGAGATAATGCAACATGCATAACACATCTTGATGGAGGATTCATAAAAGGAGATAGAACGAAGCACACCTCATCAAAGTTTTTCTATACATATGATCTACAAAATAATGGTGATATTAACGTGCAACAGATTCGTTCAAGTGATAATGTGATTGATTTACTTACCAAGTCTCTTCCAACTGCAACTTTCAAGAGATGAAGCACAAGATCGAGATGAATAAGTTCATTAAAGTTCTCATCAAGGAGAGAAAATATGCGTTGTACTCTTTTTTCCTTTCAAGGTTTTGTCTCACTGGATTTTCCTTGTAAGGTTTTTAATGAGGCAGCCGAAATACGTATCATTAGAGATGTGTTATGAAATAATAAAGAATAAATAAGAAGAGTAGGGAGAGAATAGAGAGTAATTCTTATTTCTCTTGAGTAGTAATATACAATGAAGAAATCCCTTCTATTTATAGAGAAATTTTACTCTTAGTTTCTCACTAAAAGATAGATACTTCAAATCCTGATAGATATCAATTAGATCTTGATAGATCTTATGTATATTCTTGATAGGCATTCACTATAATATAAATACATTTATAATACTTCCCCTTGAATGTCTAATCGATAGATAATGTGCCTTGTTAAAACCTTACTAGAAAAAACCCAGTGAAAAAAAAATCTAGTGAAGGAAAAAGAGTACACATCTCTAACAATACACATTTCGATTGCCTCATTAAAAACCTTACAAGTAAAATCCAGTGGAACAAAACCTCATAAGGAAAAGGGAGTACAACACGTATTAACTCCCCCTATTGAGAACATCCTTGAGCCTTTGTATCCCGATCTAGTGCATCATCTTCTTGAAAGTTGCAGTTGAAAGAGACTTGGTGAAAAAATTAGTCATATTGTCACTCGAATGAATCTGTTGCACGTTAATATCATCATTCTTTTGTAGCTCATATGTATAGAAAAACTTTGACGAAATGTTCTTCGTTCTATCTTCTTTTATGAATCCTCCCATAAGATGTGTTATGCATTTTGCATTATCTCCATATAAGATCATGGGTACTTTGGCACATCTTAAACCATATTTTTCTCAAATGATATGTATCATGGACCTCAACCACACACATTCTCATCTTTCTTCATGAATAGCTATTATCTCAGCATGGTTCACTAGATAGACTACTTTGTATATCTCTAAGATATGACAGTATCCCCACATATGAACATATAGCCTATTTGAGATCGAGCTTTATGCGGGTCAGATAAGTACCCAGCATCAGTATAGTCAACAAGATCAGGACTGCAAACTTTAGAATAATATAAACTCATGTATTTTATCCCATTTTGATGTCTCCTAATAAGAGCAAAAATATACATTGCTAACAAATTAACTGAAAAGGCTATATCAGGCCTTGTAGTATAGGCAAGATACATTAGTGCACCACTTGCACTAATATATGGTACTTCATAACCAATCCAAATTGGTATATTTCTCATTTCAGCAAATAATCTATTGCTTTTGAAAACTCTTCAAGAGTTTCAACAATATTCAGACCATCAGTTTATCCCTTACAAGGATAATAAACAAGTTTCCTAGAAACTTTATATGCTTCAGGCATTTTGAATCCTTTAGGGATTTTCATATGGATTTTTGTCAAGTGACAATATTCAGCATATCATGTGCAACATCTTCAAGTGTCTGGAATGCAAATCAAATAAGCTTTCTTCTTACCAAGATGCATCCTTTCATGTCACTTGATAAATATTTCTACGTCAGCATGCTTAAATAAACGTAGAATTTAGATCCTCATAATGTTTTGCAATATTGCGCCAATATTGTATCAAAGATATTAATGATATATCATTTCGTATCGGTTCACAGTGTGACATAACGTTTTGAGATCTTATCACTTCATTATTTTCAGGTACCGGAACCTTTCATAAGGTTTCATGAAGTGTTATGTTGCAAGCTCTTTAAGAGGACATTGCCTTCTTATTATGATTATTTACTCTTTATTCTTTTCAAGAATTATTTTATTTAGAATCGATTGGTCTACCACGCTTCACACATGCATCGACATTGTCCTTTAGGAACACAAAATAGGAGCACTTGCAGCTTAATATGAGATTTTTTCGGCATTTTTGACTTGAATAATCTTTTGAATGAGGATCTGATAATAATTTCTAACATATTTCATGGCTGCTTATAATCTTCTCCTTTTGTTAGGAAAACTAACATACATCCTCTATCTTCTTTGAAGATTACATCTTTGTGTATCATGATATATTCATCAATCATATACCACACATCAAAACTATTAGATATAATATTTGGTCCATGACCTTATACCAATTAAGAGGGAAGAAATAATCATAATCTATTGGTCTAATGCTTACTAGTGCTATTGTATGTAACATATTATAATTTACACCAACATATGATGGTTTTTCTCATTAGCAATGATTTAGCTATTTATCAAAGAAATTCAATGCCAAACCATCATCATCAAGATAAATTATCTTTGATTTCACAATCTGAAAGTTATGCTCTTAACTCAATTTCATTGAGCAAGCAACTTTATGAATGTTAAACTACAGGTTAACAATAAATATACATATTATTATCTTATTGATGCATCTTTTCAACATATCACAAGAAGGTGAACGGGATCATGTTCACCTTTTATATTTTTTAGATTTTGAGGGATCAAATCCCAATATTAGTTGATCCAACCAACTTATCATGAGAACAAGAAACATTAAAAGTAATGAAGAATTTTCTAATTCTTCAATATATGCTCAATACTCAGCATGCACATCTTTGAGATGTGACAATCGTTCATGTCAATTTATGAACTTTTGTTCTAGCAAACTCCAAGTTTACCATAACATATAAACTTTCACTTTAGTAAATTTCAATTTTATTATTACATGAATAAATTTTAAATTTACTACTTTAGAAGTAGATTTCAAAATAACTCTTTTCAGTTATTCTGTCTCTTTCGGAGGTAAGTTGTGATACCATCACAAGCAAGTGCATATTTGCATAAATAAGCTTCTCATTCCCCAGAAATGAAATATAATCGTGCCTTAAGCATATCAAATTATGATAGCTTATAGCCTCTTTTAAGATATTACTAATTTAGGAGTAAATCAAGGCATACATATGGTTGTAGAGAAATTTTCTCTAACATATATTACAATCATAATAAGCGAGTGAAAATATTATCACTTTTGATAATTATTATCATATTGTCCCTCCACGCTTATATTCGTACATTGAATCACTTGTCTTCTTTCAGACATATTAAGCATTGCTATCACATTCACTTCATAGAATGGAGCATATTTAATAAAACATGTTTCTTTCATGACTTTTCACAAAAATACATTATTTTTCCTTAGCCATCATTAATCAATAATATGGTGCATTGAGATTCAAACTCGATGTCTTATCCATATAAGGGCGTCTTAGACAACAAATCGATGAAGTTTGAACCCAACATCTTATTTTTATAGTATATGCATTCATATTGTGCTTTTGGGAGGATGACCATCTTTAAGTGATCAAATATTTCTTTTAGGCTATTTCACAAAACAAGTGGATCCTTAGTAGTAAGGTATTCAATTTTCAGAATTTCGTCAAGATGATGACGCAAGAAAATCATAGCCTTAGCATGATTTTGATTAGATGTTGTATTTTCTTTCTTTATGGCATCTCCAAGCACCATAGCATGTAAGTGTATTTCAGCATCCAACACCCATGAGAGGTAGTTCTTGCTCGAGCCTACGAACTCAAATTTTGTAAGATTATTAGTTATATAAGAAAAAATAAAATAATACCTTAGCCTTTAAATTTGAGACAGCAGAGTCTCATGCTGATAACGTGTTATGAAATAATAAAGAATAAAGAAAAAGAGTAGAGTGAGAATAGAGAGTAATTCTTATTTCTCTTGAGTAGTAATATACAATGAAGAAAGTTCTTCTATTTATAGGAGAAATTTACTCTTAGTTTCTCACTAAAAGACAGATACTTTAAATCCGGATAGATATCAACTAGATCTTGATAGATCTTATTATATTCTTGATAGGCATTCACTATAATATAAATACATTTATAACATAAGGAATTACTAACCTAGAAATCCTTTCGATTCATAATCTCACCTTGTTTGGCAGAGTCTCGTGCTGATAACGTGTTATGAAATATAAAAGCAAGAACAAGAAAATAAATAGAGAAAGTGAATAGAGAGTAATTCTTATTTCTCTTGAGGAATGAGAGATCGTCAGATTTTAGGATACAATGAAAAAAACTTCTCTATTTATAGGGGAAAATACTTCTAGTTTCTGACAAAAAAACTGATACTTCAAATCCTGATTGATATCAACTAGATCTTATTAGATCTTGATAGATCTTATCTATATTCCTGATAGACATTCACTATAATGTAAATACATTTATAACACAATTGTTAATTTTTTGTGTTTAATATTATTATTTGGTGTTTTTATTTTTTAATCTTTTAGGGTAATCTATATCTATATCTTTATCTATTTATCTATATTTGGACTATATTAAATGAATGAATGTTCTTAGAAATATTGTTTGAACTTTTTGCCTTGATTAAAACTTTTTGTTTTAGACAAAATCATTTTTTTATTATTTTTCTAATATTTAAGAGTCGAAAATTAATTAAATATTTATATTAAAACTTTTCTTTATTAGAAGTTATCAGACTTAATAACAACTAATAACTTTTTCGTTAGTATAAGAAGATTTGAAAAATCTAGAAATAAATATAAAAGCGTTAGAATAAGAAAAAGATAAGAAGTACCAAAATTTAAAAAAATTTATGTAAGTAATCAAAGATTTTCTAAAGATTTAACTTTAAAAATAAGAATAGCTATAAATATAAAAAAAAAACTAAAAAATCATACTAAAAATATGGTTGAAATCGATATGCCTCTTTTAGCCTCTAGCAGTAAGAAAAAAAGTGTTGCATGAAAAACGCACAAGTGACGATCCATTAACCACTTGAAACTTCTAGTGGTAAAATATATATGTGCTTACAATAAAATATAGGTTATTTTTACATTATTGTATTAAAGTGTGAAGGATCTTTGAGAAGTTATGTGAACTTTTTGCACTTCATTAAAAAATTTGGGAATCGATAAAATCGTCTAATTTTAAATAATCAAAGATAACACGCGTATTAGCACAATGAAGATATCTCACAATTTCAAAACTCAATGTAAACTATAATATATAATGTCATAATAATGTGCTCATCCTGAGGCTATTTCATTTTGTTTTAACACTTAAGAATAATTTTATATCGACAAAGATTTTATCATGCAGTTCCTTTAATCATTGTGAAGTTCAAGTAGATACAGTATATGTAGTTTTCATAGAGTTACTAGTATTAGTATCCGCACAATGTGCGGATAATATTTAAGTAAAAGTAATCATTAAATAAAGATAAATTAAAAAATAATTTGAATTTACAAAATTTATCAAATGAGTAAAAGCATAAAAAAATATTCCATTGACCAATAGATAAACTAACATAGACTAATGAAATGTAAGTCACCATCTCCTATCAATTATAGTTTGTTGAATAGTTCATAACAAATAATTCATAATAAATCATTTCAAAGTGAAAAAGAAAAGAAGATAAAATCAATTTGAATTTATTGAAAATATTTACTTATATACGAATATTCAAAGGAAACTAAGTATAAAGAAAAAATATTATCGCTCTAGTTATACCATTTATAACGTTCATATTTAAGCCAAAATAGAATCATAAATTACCATATATAGAAAAGAGATGAAAGTTATCTCTTGTTATGAAATATAAAGTAAATACAAGAAGAATAGAGAGAGAGAAGAGAGGAGACTTCTTTATTTCTCATGAGAGGTTCTTGATGGGGTGAATTACAATGAAGGAAAACCCCTTTATTTATAAAAACTAACCTTGGAATTTCTAACTTTTCTATAATAGGCATCTACTATATATCATAAAGTAGACATTCACTATATATGGCAATATATTTATAACACTCCCTTTTAAATGTCTAATTGATAGAAAATGTGACTCATTAAAAACCTTACAAGGAAAACCCAATGGGACAAAACCTTAAAAGAAAAAAAGAGTTCAACATGTATTTGTTCCACCTGATGAGAACATTAATGAACTTTTGTATCCCGATTTTGTGCATCATCTTCTTGAAAGTTATAGTTGAAAGAGACTTGGTGAATAAATCATCCACATTGTCACTTGAACGAATTTATTGCACATTACTATCACCATTCTTTTTGTAGCTAATATGTATAGAAAAACTTTGATGAAATGTGCTTCGTTCTATCTCTTTTTATGAATCCTCCATTAAGATGTGTTGTGCATATTGCATTATCTCTGTGTAAAATGGTGGGTACATTGTCACATTTCAAACCATAATTTTCTCAAATGAGATGCATCATAAACCTCAACCATACACATTCTCTATTTAGTTCATGAATAGTTATTATCTCAACATGGTTCGATGAGATGGCTATGATAGACTACTTTGTATATCTCCAAGATATGACAGTGTCCTCACATATGAATACATTGCATGTTTGAGACCGAGATTTATGCGGGCTAAGTAAATACCCAGCATCAGCATAATCAACAAGATCAGGACTGCAATCTTTAGAATAAAATAGACCATGTATTTGATCCCATTTAATGTCTCCTACGAGGAGCAGAACCATACCTTTCTAAAAAATTAACCAAAAAGATTATATTGGGCCTTGTATTATTTGCAAGATACATGAGTGCATTAATTGCACTAAGATATGGTACTTCATAACCAATTTAAATTGGTATATTTCTCATTTCAGCAAATAATCTATTGCTTTGAAAACTCTCCAAGAGTTACAACAATTTTTCATAGAAGGATTATAAATAAGTTTCTCAGAAACTTTTATATGTTTCAAACATTTTGAATCCTTAAAAAGTTTTCACATAAATTTTGTCAAGTAACAATATTTAACATTTCATGTGTGACACATCTTCAAGTATTTGGACTACAAATCAAATAAGGTTTATGCTTACCAAGATACATTCTTTCATACCACTTGATAAATATTTTCTACATCAGCATGCTTCAATAAACGTAGAACTCAAATCCTCGTAATCTTTTACACTATTGCGCTAATATTGTATCAAAGATATTACCAATGATATATCATTTTTTTATCTATTCACAATGCGACATAACATTTTGAGATCTTATCACTTCATTATTTTCAGGTACCTGAACCTCACATAAGGATTCATGAAGTGTTATATCGTAGGCTCTTCAA
Source organism: Capsicum pubescens (assembly GCA_030864215.1). Lineage (NCBI taxonomy): Eukaryota > Viridiplantae > Streptophyta > Magnoliopsida > Solanales > Solanaceae > Capsicum > Capsicum pubescens. The sequence goes on from CM061548.1 coordinate 256,250,393, forward strand.
GAGACATTGCCTTCTGATTATGATTATTTGCTCCTTATACTTTTTAAGAATTATTTTATTTGGAATTGATTGGTCTATCATGTCTCACGCATGCATATACTTTGTCCTTCAGGGACACAAATAGGAGCACTTGCAGTTTAAATATGAGATGTTTTCGGCATTTGACTTGAATTATCTTTTGAATGAGGATCTAATGATAATTCCTAACATATTTCATAGTTTCTTATAATCTCCCATTATGTTAGGAAAACTAACATACATCCTCCATCTTCTTTGAGGAATCCATCTTTGTGCATCTTGTATATTCATTAATCGTATACCGCACATCAAAACCATTAGATGGAATAGTTGGTTCCTGACCTTGAACCAACTAAGAGGGAAGAAATAATCATAATTTATTGGTTTGATGCATACAAGTACTTTTGTATATAATATATCATATTTCAAACCAACACATAAAGTTTTATTCTCATTAGCAACGATTCAACTATTTATTGAAGGCATTCAATGTCAAACCATCATCATCAAGATTGTCTTGATTACACAATCTAAAAGTTTTGCTCTTAACTCAATTTTATTGAGCAAGAAACTTTATGAATGTCAAACTGCAGGTTGACAATCAATGTACATATGATCATCTTATTGATGCATCTTTTCAAGATATCACATGATAGGTGAACGGGCCCTTAATCACCTTTTATACTTTTCAGATTTTGAGGGATCAAATCCCAACATTAGTTGGTCCAACCAACTTGTCATGAGAACAAGCAATATAAACAATTCTTAAAGAATCTTCTATTCTTCAACATATGTCAATACTCAATATGCACATTTTTTGCAGTGTAGCAACCATTCATGTCAATTTATGAACTTTTATTCTTACAAACTCCAAGTTTACCATGACATGTACTTTTTACTTTTGTAAATTTCAACTCACTATTACATAAATAAATTTCAGATTTGCTACTTTAGATTTAGATTTTAAAATAACTCTTCTCAATTATTCATCTTCTTTGGGAGGTGAGTTATGATACCTTCACAATCAAGTGCACGTTTGCATTAATAAACTTCTCATTCCAAGGAATGGAATATAACTGTGCCTTAATCATATCAAATCATGATAGCTTATAGCCTCATTTAAAATATTTCTATTTCTGGAGCAAACTAAGGCATACATATAATGTAGAGAACTTTTCTCCAACATATCTTTAATTATAATCACAATAAGTATGTGAAAATAGCATCACTTGTCTTCTTTCAGGCATATTATGCACTGCTACCGCATTCACTTTAAGAATGGAGCAAGTTGTCAACTTTCAGATATATCATATATTGCTACCATATTCACTTCATGGAGCATATCAAAGTATGGGATATATTTCATGACTTTTACCAAAACACCCATTATTTTACCTTAGCCATCATAATATCATCAATATGGTGTATTGAGATTCAAACTCAACGTCTTATCCATATAAAGGTGTCTTAGGCATAATGCGGTGGGAATTGAACCCAACATCTTAGCATCATGGTGCATTGGAACTTTTAATCCAATGTCTTACCCTCTTAATGAGATGAGATTTAAATTCATCGTCATATCTTTTAACAATATTTTTCTTCATGAACAATTTTAATTACTAACCTTAAAATTACCAGTAGATTTATAATCTCACCTTATTTTGGCAGAGTCTCGTGCTGATAACTTGTTATGAAATATAAAGTAAATACAAGAAGAATAGAGAGAGAGAAGAGAGGAGACTTCTTTATTTCTCATGAGAGGTTCTTGATGGGGTGAAGTACAATGAAGGAAAACCCCTTTATTTATAGGGGAAAACTAACCTTGGAATTTCTAACTTTTCCATAAATAGACATCCACTATATATGGTAAAGTAGACATTCACTATATATGGTAATATATTTATAACATATCTAAAGATATTAAAATTTTAAAATTTTAAACAAATCTATAATCTATCTATAATCTATAATATATTAAAAGTATGAAAGGCCTTAGAAATGTCGTTTGAATTTTTTTCCCTTGATTAAAAGTTTTTGCTTTAGGAAAAATCATCTTTTCACTATTTTTTTCTAATATTTAAGATTTAAAAATTAATTAAATATATTTATGATAAAACCTTTCACTATTTTTTTCCTAATATTTAAGAGTTAAAAATTAATTAAATATATTTATGATAAAACCTTTTCTTATTAGAAGTCATCAGAATCAATGACAACTAATATTTTTTTCATTAATTTTAGAATTCTAAATCAACTAAATTTGATTTAAAGAAGATTTGAAAAATCTAGAAATAATATAAAAGCATTAAAATAAGAAACAGTTAAGAAGTACCAAATTTTTAAAAGTTTTAAGTACATGTAATCAATGAATTTGTAAAGATTTGACTTTAAAAACAAGGAAGAATGTTAAATATAGAAACAAAAAAGAAAACTAACTATACCACAAATATGATTCAAATTGATGTGTCTCTCTTAGCCTATGGTAGTAAGGGAACAAGGTACTGTATGACAAACATAAAAGTGATGACATAAAATATATATGTTCTTACACTAAAAAAATATATTTATTTTTACATTATTATATTAACAGAAAAGGCTCAAAAATACCCCTGAACTATCTGAAATAGCTCAAAAATGTCCTTCGTTAGATTTTTGGCTCAAAAATACCCCTCCGTTAAATATTTGGCTCAAAAATACCCCTCCCTCTATCGGAATTCGGAAAAGGATCAAAACTACCCATGAACTATCTGAAATGGCTCAAAAATACCCCTCTGTTAAATATTTGGCTAAAATATACCCCTCCCCTTAACGAAATTCCACCAAGCATGCCACCTAGATGAAAAAAAAAAAAAACTACGTGACTATGCCACATTACCATCCACATGTAAAATGTTAGTATTTTTAAATTATATGACATTCCTTTCTTCTTTATTTTATTTAAAAACGTCAGTGAAATGGACAAAACTTACACGGCTTTTTAATTTTTAATCAAAGTAGACAAACGGTGGTTACATAATATTTTTTTTGAAAAAAATTATTAAATATAACATCGCTATTATCAAATTCCTTTTGATCATCTAAAAAATAAGTTTTTTTCCTGTTAATAGGTTTAAAAGTGTGAAACCCAGCAAAAGAGTCTTATTAAACTGATAAACCCATTAATTATTAGGCCCGTATAAAAGTTAAAATTAAGATTTACTCGTAAAAGTAACAAATTTCAAACTAAACTTCAAATTAGTTACTCAAAAGATGTGTTTGGCTTTGCTAGTTTTTACTCAAAATGTTTATGTTAAAATGATTTAATAAATACCTCCTCTAATCTAAAATTAATGAATCTTTGAATGTGGAACACATCTTTAAAAAGTTAATGAATGACATAATTAAAGAATAATTTGTCAATATTAAGTATCATTTTACTTCTTTTCAAACTTGTTCTAAAATAATAAAATTATTCATCAAAACTGAATTTAGAAAAATGAATTCATTTCGAATGATTAAACAAGTGTTAAAAGGAATTCATTTATTTTGAAAAAGAATTTGCATGTAGTAAATTCAACTCAATTATTAGTACATCAACATTTGCTAGCTTAAAAGTTAAAATTCTAGCTCCTCCTCCGAGTAAACATCAGATCAAGATCAAGTTGTCCCTCATCCCAAACGACAATAACAAGATAAAATTTAGAACTATTAAAACACTAATGAAAAGGTGAAATCTAGAACTTTTAAAACAATAAAGAAGTAATTAGCAAAAGATTGGTTTTTTGGTTTTTCCGTTTCACTGCTTTGCAAAAAAATAAAAATAAAAATAAAGAAGAAAGAAATGTCATATAATTAAAAAATACTAACATTTTACATGTGGATGGTAATGTGGCATAGTCACGTGATTTTTTTTTATCTATGTGGCATGCTTGGTGGAATTTCGAAAGGGAGGGGTATTTTTGAGCCAAATATTTAACAGAAGAATATTTTTGAGCCATTTCAGATAGTTCAGGGGCATTTTTTATCCTTTTCCAAATTCCGTTAGAGGGAGGGGTATTTTTTAGCCAAATATTTAACGGAGGGGTATTTTTGAGCCAAAAATCTAACGAGGGGCATTTTTGAGCTATTTCAAATAGTTCAGGGGTATTTTTGAGCCTTTTTCGTTATATTAAAGTGTGAAGAATCTTTAAAAAGTGATTTAAACTTTTACACTTCATTAAAAATCTCCGCAATAGATAAAATTATTTAATTTTAAATAATCAAATGTTACACGTGCGAGGCACGTGCGGCTAAACTAGTAAATCATAATAATCTCAAGCAAGATCTTGCAATTTCTATTTTTCATTCACGTCAAAATAATTGATATATTTTTCTTAATTTTATTAATAGATTCATTATTTAGTGATACTACGTTACCGAAAATTTATATTTGGATAAAGAAATCACTAAAGTAACAAACTTATTTTTTACAAGGAACAAAAACGCTATGAATAATTAAAATCATTTCGACAAATAATTTTCTTGTTTCAAACCTATATTGTGTGAATATATAGTGACCTTCTCATAGGTTTCTTCTTCTTGAAATCTCATTTTTAATTAGTGAAAACACTCCTTCAACATGTTGGTCTTTTACTCTACCATAATAGGGTATTAAATAATGACTAATAAAAAAAATCAATCATCTTTATATCATAATTATGCAAGACCTTAAAATAATATATAATTAAGAAATTATATTATTCATAGTACAAATTTGTATTTGTATAAAGAGATTTAAAAACTAACTTATTTTTCTCGAGAAGGAAAAATCACTATGAATAATTCAAATCATTTTCAACAAATAATTTTCTTGTTTCAAACTTATGTTACATTATTCAACCTCCTCATACATATATTCTTCTGCTGAACTCTCAGTCTGAATTATTGATAACATTTCATCAATATGTGTGATCCTTATTATGTCGAAACCTTTATTTTTAAAGCCTGAAATTCATAAAGAAAAATCTGAATTAATATTTAGCAAACTATTGACAATTCTTATTTCTACATATTTATAATAAAAAACTTGATAAATATCAATCAGAGAGAGAGAGAGAGAGAAGAAGAAATGTGTAATAATATTTTTGTGTTATTGAATGGGTATATATAGCCATACGAATTCAAATTTCTCATATAATAAAAATAGAATGTAAACTATAAATTAACTTTTTAAAATTAGTACACAAATTAACTTAAATTATGAAATTTAAAATATTTCTTTTCCAAAATTTAACTTTTCCATATAAACATAACTAAATTGATATAAACAATATTTTGAAACGTGATAAATGAATTAAATAACTCAAAAATGTTGTAGCATTATTTTTTTTGTCTCTCGATCTTTTTTTAATACATAAGAAATGTTAAAGTCGTACAATAATCTCCTTTCTTTTTATAGTACAAACTTATCATTTAAAAATCATTCCATTTGGATTATAAGATCATAGTAGATTGCACAAAGTCAGTTAATTAATTATATTTATTTCCTGTAAATGATGCACAACATAATTGTAATAAGACTACACAATCAACTAATTAGAATCAATTTTATGATCATAATATTAGACTTAAGTTTCTCAAATTTAATGTTGTAAATTTCAAAATATATTTATGGCTCAAGTAGTAGTCAATGTTCGTTGTTTTTTATTACCAATATATGTATATCAATTACGGAACTTTGCATATGTTTTTTTGTTAAAATAATTATCAATATTAACTAATTTTTACCTCAATTTAATCTAATTAATTTGGTAAGAGTAAAATTATATATATATATATATATGCTTATGGTGGATATATAGGCACCCAGAGACGAGGAAGGGCGTAGTAATCGACGAAATGCTTCGGGGCATTGAAAATAAGCATAGATCCGGAGATTTCCAAATAGAGCAACCTTTTGAACTGCTACTGAATCCATAGACAAGCAAGAGACAACCTGGCGAACTGAAACATCTTAGTAGCCAGAGGAAAAGAAAGCAAAAGCAATTCCCATAGTAGCAGCGAGTGAAATGGGAGAAGACTAAATCGTAAAAATGGGGTTATGGGAGAGCAATACTAGCGTCGTGATGCTAGACGAAGCAACCTGAATGTTGCACCCTAGATGGCGAAAGTCCAGTAGCCGAAAGCATCACTATCTTATGCTCAAACCCGAATAGAATACGGCATGTGGAATCCCGTGTGAATCAGGAAGGACCACCTTGCAAGGCTAAATACTCCTGGGTGATCGATAGCAAAGTAGTACCGTGATGGAAGGGTGAAAAGAACCCCCATCGGGGAGTGAAATAGAACATGAAATCGTAAGCTCCCAAACAGTGGGAGGAGCCAGGGCTCTGACCGCGTACTTGTTGAAAAATGAGTCGACGACTCATAGACAGTAAAAAGGGGGGTTGAAGAATGAACCTATTTTAGGACTCTTATTTTTTTATCTTCTTGTAAACCTTCAGAATAATTTTTTGGTTTTGAAAACCAAAGGGAATGGTGACCTTGGGTTGTACCCAGTCTGAAACCAAGTGGATTTATTTTTTATCCCATAATCCCCCACTATTATACATATCACGATACGTCATAGTTGTAGAGTTTTTTTCCCATCTCATTTTTTTTAACGAATACATCTCGACATATTCATCATCTAAAGATATATCTTTCATTACAATAGTTATATGACAGGTCGATCTTTTTATCGGAAAATTAAGTCCATTAGCTCGATATTTCAATTTCTTCATATTAGTACCTCCATTGACTTTGGCTTTACTATTGACTAAATTGGTTTTGCTAGAACCCATATTGTAACTAGCATTTGCTGCTGCAGAATAAACCAATTTCAAAATAGGATAACATGATCGATAGGGTATGAGTTCTAGTATCATAAGCATTTCCTCATAGGAACGTCCGCGGATTTGATCAATTACTCTTCGTGATTTGTCAGCAGACATAGATATATATTGACCTAAAGCATATACTTTTATTTTTTTCTTCTTTAGCATAAGGTTTGCCTTCTACTACAGAATCATAAGCATCTAGATTTTTTTATTACTGTTAATGTTAATGACGAGATCTATTATCGCTTTTTGCATGTCCTCTAAAATTTAATGTAGGTGCAAATTCTCCCAATTTGTGGTCTACCATACTATCCGTTATATAAATAGGCAAATGCTCTTTTCCATTATGGATAGCAATAGTATGACCGATCATTGTGGGTATAATGGTAGAATCCTAGGACCAAGTTACTATTATTTCTTTTTCTGCTTTTGTATTAAGCTTATCAAATTTTTTTAATAAATGATTGGCTACAATGAAATTTTTTTTAGTGAACGTGTCACAAGCTTACTCATATTTTTTTTGGTAAAGTTTTTGTAAAAACAAAGAATTCAATTCGATTTTCTTTCCTATTTACTATGACGATGAAGAATCAAATTATCACTATATTTATTCCTTTTTCTACTTCTTCTTCCAAGTGCAGGATAACTCTAAGGGGTTGTGGGTTTTTTTCTACCAATTGGGGCTCTCTCTTTACCACCCGCATGGGGATGGTCTACAGGGTTCATAACTACCCCTCTTACTACAGGATGCTTATATATATATATATATTGTAATACCCCGTACTTCTACCTAGCTTGAGATCGTCCTAAGTATGTTAGAAACTTACTTTGAAAGATGAATCCACTTTTATATACATAGAATTTTTAAGATTTTCACATTTTGTCATGTGGAAAATTGAATTAGCTTTCCAACAATACCAATTTCGTCCAAATTCGGTATTGGGGTAGAGAGTTATGACCGTTTTACAGAAAGCAGTCAAAACTGCCCAGGTGCGACGATGAGGGCCGACGGACCGTCGAGCTAGCGACAAACCATCACAGCAGAGGCAGTGAGACCACATTCTACCTAAGGGCAATGACTCAGGCCAACGGACCGTCGAGCTAGCAACGGACCGTCGCCCAAGCCGTCGCAACAGAGGCAGTGAACCCCTAGTCTGCCCAGGTGCGACGGTCAGGACCAACGGACCATCGAACCCACCGTCTCATAGTTCGTTTAGTTATTTTAAAGTCATTTTAAAAGGGTATTTGGGTTTTTTTCCACCCGTTTTAACCCGTAATTATATTAGATCAAGGCTCATAAGTTCATTCTCCATCTACAACATCAAATTAGGGTTTTTTCTCAAAAATAATCCCCAAGAAACAAGATCCAAAACTTCTTCAATAAACTAAGAGATTCAAGTTCTTCAAGTCCAAGAACTTCAAGAAACTCACAACCCGGGTATGTCATGTGTTTATTCATGGGTCCCTTTCACCCATGAAGCTCAAGAATCTCTTTTCAAAATCCAAGATTTTTGTATGTATGAATGTTCATGATTTAAATTGAATTGAAATTCATGTTCATGATGTTGTGGGGCTTTGATTCATGTTTTAAATTACATATTCCAATGATTGACCCTCGTATGTGATGATTTGCATAATAATCATGATAAACCCTTCAAACTTGCAAAATTATTCATGCAACCATGACAATTAGATGCATTGATAATGGTATAACCAAAGTATGCTCCTCATGTGTTTGATTAAATACCTATGTGAAGGAAAAGTACCATACTAGTATGATAATATGAAATCCCCAATCATGTCCAAGTTTATGCATGTCAAATGTTTGATGAAATGTCTTAGTTAGTGAATTATGGATACATGTGTAGCCCTTGTGGTGCTTTAGAACTTCTACTTCATGAAATCTCCAACTTATTGTATTATGGATTGTGATGTTGGTCATGTATTCAAGAAAGTCATGCTTTGTCAGTTTCATGTTATCGAGTCCTGTGGGTACTTGTACCCAATAATTAGCTGTGTGCCTAAAGCCAGTGTCATGTTTTCAAGATACTCTCAGTCGATCCATGTTCATAGAAATTTAGTCAGTCATGTGACTCAGGAAAACTCAGTAAATTCAGTAATCTTAGAAATCTCAGAAATTTAGTAATCTCAGTAGTATTCCATCAGTCAACGGAACTCAGTTAACTCAGTCCAATTCTGTCCAGTTAATCATGTTCAGTGTCTATTCAGATGGGAGTAGGATTTAGCACCGAGTGAACCCAACGATGGGAATACACACTGTCAGATGAGGGTGTGATTCTTAGAAGTCATCCTTGCATTCCAAAACTATGTAGCCAGCATAGGTTGAGACATCAACACTATCAGATGAGGGTTGATGAGGTAGATAAACACTGTCAGATGAGGGTCCCACCGTTCTCTTTTGGGGATACTATCAGATGAGGGTCACCCATAGCTTGTCCTTACCGGTGGCACGATATTGACACTCTTCTAATTGGGGTTATAGATTAGACCCCAACTCAGCTATATTGCGTTATTTGGGGCATGTCGGTTAGATAACTACTTCCTACAGTTTCAGTACAGAATCAGGACTGTCAGATACAGTCATTCAGTCTCAGTAATAGAACTCAGATAGTTCTACAGGATTCTGGACTTCAGTTACAGTCAACTCAGAATAGTACGGAACTCAACTAGTTCTATCAGAACCTAGACTGTCAGATACAGTCACTTAGTAGCAGTTATTTTAGTTATACAGATATTAGTATCTCATGTTATCAGTACTCAGACTCAGAAATCATGTTATCACGAACTCAGTTATAGTTATTGTGTAGTCATGTATGTATTCTCACGTTCATGTTATACAGTCAGTTAGTATAGTTCATGCATTTGAACCCTTTTGCATCAACCTACCTCACATGCATACCAGTACATTCAAATGTACTGATACATTTGCGCTATGGTTTTTTATACCATAAGTTCAGAAGCACGAGCTCCAGAGCATCAGTAGCATTTTAGTTTCAGCGGTCAGAGTTAGCAGTGAGTCCTCATCCTTCGAGGACATGACCATTACTTTATTATCTCATTACTTAATTTATTTCAGTAGTTGGAGTTAGTAGGGGACATGTTCCATCAACTCCTTATTCAGACAGTTCAGAGGTTAGAGGCTTTTTAGACTATCATGTTCAGACAGTTTATTTTAGGTTTTGTTTTGGTATTATGATACCACATCATTCAGAGATTATTTTATTAGTTTTGAACCTTATGGACTTACAGCCTTTATTTCTACATTTATACAGTATATTATGCAGTGTTCAAGTATAGATATCAATCATGGGCTAGCTTGTGGCCCTTCGGGGTCATGAGCACCGTGTAGCATTCTGGGTACCAGATTCGGGGCGTTACATATAGTTTCCATAAATTTGTACTAATTTTATAGCTTGATTATATTTAATTAATCTACAATTTCATAAAAGACTCAGAAACGGAAATAATTGATATTAATTACCTTTATAATTTCAGAAATTCAATCACATGAATTTCTCATATTCTTATAGTTTGATTATATCAAATTGATATTAATTATCTTTATAATTTTGGGAAGAATTTTAATAAGGTAACAATTATTTTTTTCCTAAATACTGATTTATTTCTCAAAAATTTCTTATAAATTTAAAATTTGATTATAGTTAATTGATTATTTAATTATCTTTATAATTTTCTCAAAACACAAACAAGGTAACAATTGTTTTTTTAATTACGGATTTTCTTATATTCATTCATTTAATGTTTTACAAAAATAGGTCAAATTTAATTGCTTTGATGGATGACTTCTTTTTGTCTCTAAATCTTTTTTAATACATAAGAAATGTTAATGTCATACAATAATCTCCTTTCTTTTTTGAAACACCTTGGTTTCTGGACCTTAGAAAATTTTCTGGAATTCTGATCTCTGGGACCAATACGACTCATGGGTAGCCGCATGATGGGGTACGGATGGTATGGTCCGGTCGTATACTGACCAGTGTTTGTTGGTGGGATGAATTTTGGTTACTGAAATGGATACGACTTAGGGGTATGAGTCGTATTGGTGGTTATGGGTCATTTGGTTCCTTAACTTAATCTTAGACTTGGTTACATAGGTTGGATCTAAGTACGAGTGCCTCAACATGAGCCATAATCTAGGGTATGAATTGTACCAGGGACTCGTATGGTAAACAGTGTTCAATTCCCTAAGTATTTTATTTTTCCATGAATTTGGGTCATGAATATGGATCGTATATTATGGTTACGACGTGATTGGATGAGTCATATACAGGACAGTGCTTGATCTAAGGGTTGAGGCTTAGATACGAGTGGTGGATACCAATCGTATTGGGTGGGTATGACTCGTGAGGGCCAGTCGTATCCCTGTGATGGGATTTTTATGTAACTTAAGTGGGGGTATTTTGGATATTTTCTTACTTATCCTAAGTACCCACGACTTCTAACCTACTTGGGAGGATATTTACCCTAATATTCTGTTCACTAACACTTAGAAACTCTTCCTAAACACTTCATAATTCTCTTAAGAGCTATTGGAAAAGGGGAGCTAGGGTTTCAACTAAGGGATCAATTTGGAGATTGTCTTGGTGATTTCTTTCCATCATCATCTTGGTTTAAGGTATGTTTCTCTTCCCTCATTGTTAATTTAATTAAAGGCATGGTTTATATGAATGTTTTAATAGTTTTACTATTACATAACTTTGGCTTTTAAATATGATTTTGGGGTTTTGATGTTAATTGCTTGGTTATAGTTTCCCATGATTTTAATTATGCTTTTATATGCATTAATGGTGGTTTTGGATAATTGGATTGAATGAAAATTGTTTATTGGTAATTGGAATGGATTTTGGTTATATGATGCCCCTAATGTATTTGATAAAATGCTTATAAAGATATGTTCATTGCATTGACTTCTTTTAATGGAACTTTTGCATGTTTTAAACTTAGTAAATGAATTATGCATGGTTTAAACGGTTTGAAAAGGCTAAAGGCTAATTGGTTATGCTTGTGGGGAACATGGAAGTCTCCAAGCAGTTTAATATGGTAAATGACAGGGCACTTGAAAGTTTCCTTAAACCTATAATTGGTTGTCTATGGATGATACTAGCAAGTAAGGGTTGGTATGACGATACCAATATCAATGGCCTTGGTTAATAAATAGATAATGGTTTGCTTATTTAGAAACTGGTTTAATTGTGCAATAATGGTGGGATGTGTAGCAAAGTCATGGAAGGTGGAGGTCCCGGCGGGACCAAAATTGGAAACTCATATTTATCGATAAGAGGTTGGTCTTGGTGATCGTATGCATGATGTCACACTTTATTTTTGGGATGTACTAGTCATCCCATGGTATACTTCTCTGGTTGTGCGGCTACACGCATTGGGGCCATTTCAGCAGGGGAGCTGAATCCATATAGCCCATGGGTGGTTTAGGACAGCAAAGCTACACAGCCCAGGTAAAGGTTTTAAAGGCATGCTAAACCCGGTCCCTTTTCTCGGCTAGTATATATATATGTGTATGTGTGTGTATGTTTGTATTCATTATGGATGGTTTTACTTGGTTTTATAAATGACATTATTTTATCTTTATCCTGAGATCATACTAGCGGCCACTCGCTAACCCCATCTACTAGCGGCTATATACCCACGCTATATAGGAATCAGTCGTTCTACTCCTCCTACATAGTGATTGATTTGAGGATAGCATTTGGACTGAAGTGGTGAGCTTTCATCCTTTCGAAAGGCTCTATTTCATGTTATGGATACTTTTAGACATTTTGACTTTATTTTGGATATTAGTTTTGGCTATGGTTAGGGGCCAAATTTCATTACTCTTTTAGATAGAGACTTTGTGGTACTTTTATGGGTTGGTATGGGCGGGATCGGTATTGGTGTTAGCCTTGGCATTAGAATAGGTTGGAAGGTTGGCATCATCAGACATAATTTCTCACTGTTCTATCATATTTCATTTTGGGATTAATTATATTATGTTTTGGAACATCTTTGGTTATGGCCTGGTTTATGGGCCTTGGTTTGGTATGGTTGGATTATTGGTATAGGATGGTTGGACTCAGTTAGGTCGATCACGGTTGTGATCTTATCCCAGAGTCTTTTTGGGAGTTGTTACACTATGTTGTTATACGCTCGAAATTCAGCCCACTCAGGGCAGGCGGCTGGAGGTTGGGTTGGGTAACGAGGGTGGTCTCTGGTCCTGGTTGGACTCGGGACACCCATTACGATAAGGCCCCATGGTGGGTAGTGTCAAGTTGGTATCAGAGCCTAGGTTCATGGTCAATTAGGAGTCCACAAATCCATATCGAGAAAAGAGTCTCTTTTAGGGGTGTGTGGCGCGCCATACTCATAAGGGAGAGGCTATAAGGCATTTAGGAATGATTTACTTTCTTGGTATTCTACCTTTAATCTTGAATTCTCAGTCCTAGAATCTTCTCTAATCCTTCTTTGTTCATCTTTCAGATCATGCCTCGTAGTTCTGGAACACAAGAAAATTCTTCTATACTACCTGGGGTTTATGCTGAAGAGGTGCATCCTACTTCAGGGGTTTATCTTCGATCTCACGGTCCTATCCCTGATAATTCTGGAGCTCCACTGATTGCTACTAGTCCTCCTCAAGGCGAGGTGACTAATATAAAATTATGTTGGTCATGTTATTGCTAAATTGGTTGCTACTCAGGCTGAGCGGGGTGCGACTAGTGTTTTATCTACTGAGGCCACAAAGGTTGTCCAATTTATGAAGATGGGTCCTCCCACTTTTTCTGGAGTGAAGGTGAATGGGGATCCACAAGGCTTCTTAGATGAGATGGTAAAGATATTTTGGGTAATGCAGGCTACTAATGTGGAGGGGGTAAACTTTGCAGCTTATTAGCTCAAAGATGTCGCATAGCAGTGGTATGAGGAGTGGGATAAGGACAGAGGTGATGTGGAAGAGGAAGGGTGGTGGGAGGCCTTTTCTAACGCCTTTCCCCAAGAGTTGAGGGAAGTAAAGATAGAGGAGTTTGTGAACCTCAAGCAGGGGAGGATGTATGTCAAGGAATATGTCTTAAAGTTTCACCAATTATCAATGTATGCTCCTGATTTAGTGGCTGACATGTGGGCAAGAATGAGGAAGTTCGCTTCTAGGTTGAATCGAGATTTGATTTTGGAGAGAAAGACTGCTTTGCTAATTAAAGATATGGATATCTCTAGGTTGATGTTCATATGCAATAAGTTGAGGATAGGAAGAATAGGAAGGAGGAGTTTGGGGATAGGCAGGATAAGAGAAGCAACTTTTCTAATCAGGGAGGTAGTCAGTCTCAGGGTGGTCGAGATGGTGGCAATTGGCAGAAAAAGAAGTGGGGGGTTTTGGTTCCTACTCTATTGCTAGTGCTCCTTATTAGCCGGGCAACAGGCGTCATCATAGTGGTGACAATTCTCGGGCATAAGGTGCCCAATCTCAGGCGAGTAGAGGTCAGTCAATTTTTTTATGTCCTCATTATCTATTCTATCGTCGTCCTCATTAGGTTTATTGTGATGAAGGAAATTACAAGTGCTTCAAGTGTGGCCAGGCAGTCTATCGGCTTAGGGATTGTCCAGTTAATAAGGTAGCTATGGGGGCAAATAAGATTCTTGTGGCTTCATCTTCTGCTCATGCACCTGGTGGTATGGCATCTTCTTCTATTACTGCTCCTGGTTCTAGTATTGGTCTGAACAGGTTGTATGCTTTGGCATCTCGACAGGAATCCGAGGCATCACCTAATGTCATTATTGGTACGTTACAGCTTTTCTCTCATGACGTGTATTATTTACTTAATCTAGGGTCTACTCTCTCCTATGTGACTTCTTATGTAGTTGTGTCTTTTAGTTTTAATTCAAAAGTTATTTTGGATCCTTTTTCTATTTATACCCCGATAGGTGACTCGATTATTGCTAAAAGAGTCTATGGGGGGTGATATTTATTGGTGTCAAGCAGACCTTGGTGGATCTGTTTGAGTTAAATATGGTGGATTTTGATGTTATTCTGGGTATGGACTGGTTACACTCTTGTTATGCGTCTTTGGATTGTCGGACTCGTAGAGTTATCTTTAGGTTCCCTATAACAATGAAAGGGTGTTTCTTTAGCTCCTAGATTTCTAATCTTAGAGCTCGGAGATTAATCTTCAAAGAATGTCTTTATCACTTGGTTTGGGTTAAAGATTCTAACTCGGAAGGTCCTTCTTTTCAGTCAGTTCCTGTGGTTAATGAGTTTTCGGAGGTCTTTTCGAATGATCTTCCTGGTGTTCGTCTGGATAGGGAAATAGAGTTTGGTATTGATCTAATTCCGAACACTCGTTCAATTTATATTCCTCCATATAAAATGGCTCCAGCTGAGTTAAGGGAACTCAAGGAGAAACTTAAGGATCTTCTGTATGAGGGATTTATTCATCCTAGTGTATCTCCTTGGGGTGCACCGGTGTTGTTTGTACGCAAGAAGGATGGTTTCCTTCGGATGTGCATTGACTATAGGCAGTTGAACAAGGTGACAGTTAAGAACAAGAATCCTTTTCCAAGGATAGATAATCTATTTGACCAATTGCAAGGTGCTAAGTTTTTTTCTAAGATAGATCTTCGGTCTGGGTACCATCAGCTAAAGATTAGGGAGGTGGATATCCCTAAAATGGCTTTACGTACTCGGTATGGGCACTTTGAGTTTTTGGTGATGTCATTTAGGTTGATTAATGCTTCGACAATATTTATGAATCTAATGAATAGAGTTTTTCGGCAGTATTTATATCTCTTCGGCATTGTGTTTATTGATGACATTCTGGTTTATTCAAAAAGTGAGGTAGATTATGCTAATCACTTCTGTGTGGTGTTGCAGACCTTAAAGGAACAACAGTTGTATGCCAAGTTCTCCAAGTGTGAGTTTTGGTTGAACACTGTGACTTTCTTAGGTCATGTTACTTTTAATGAAGGGATCATGGTGGATCCACAAAAGGTTGTTGTGGTGAAGAGGTGGCCTGGACCTACGACTCCATTCGGTATTTAGAACTTCTTAGGTTTAGCCGGGTATTATAGGAGGTTTATGGAAAGCTTTCCTTTGATAGTTGCTTCTTTGACTAAGTTGACTCAGAAGAAGGTTAAGTTTTCTTAGTCAGATGCTTGTGAAGGGAGTTTTGAGAAGTTTAAGGATAAGTTAACTTCAGCTTTAATTCTGACTTTATCGGAAGGCAATGACAGGTTCGTGGATTATTGCGATGCATCTCGAGTAGGTCTTGGTTATGTGTTGATGCCACATGGTAAGGTGATTACCTATGATTCCAAACAGTTGAAGGTACATGAGAGGAATTATCTTACTCATGATTTAGAGTTGTTAGCGATTGTGTTTGCTTTGAAAATAGGTGGCATTATTTGTATGGTGTCCACGTGATATCTTTTCTGATCATAAGAGTCTATAGTATGTGTTCACCTAGAAAGAGCTTAATATCAGATAGAGGAGATGGCTTGAGCTTCTTAAGGATTATGATATGAGTCTTCCCTATAACCCAGGTAAGGCTAATATGATTGTTGATGCTCTTAATAGGTTATCCATGGGGAGTCTGGCTGATGTGGAGGAAGGAAAGCGAGAATTGGTAAAGGATATGCACCGCTTAGCTACTCTTGGAGTTTGTATCTTAGACTCCAAGGATGATGGTGTGGTGGTGCAAGAGATAGTTTGATAATCTCTTGGTGCGGAGATTAAGGAGAAGTAAGTGTTGGATCCTATATTGATAAAAATCAAGAGTGTCATTGGTGGGAAAAAGGTAATGTTGTTTGAGATCAATAGTGATGGTACTTTACGGTACTAAGGGAGGTTGTGTGTTCCTAATGTCGACGGGTTGCAGCAAATAGTTTTGGCTGAGGCGCATGAGTCATGCTATGTTGTTCATCCCGGCTCAACTAAGATGTATCATGATCTCAAGGAGATCTATTGGTGGAATTGTATGAAGAGGGATGTGGCTGATTTTGTATCCAAGTGTATGGTGTTTCAATAGGTTAAGGTTGAGCACATGAGGCTTGGAGGGTTGTATCAAGAAATTGATTTACCCTAATGGAAGTGGGAAGTGATCAATATGGATTTTGTTATCGGTCTTCCTCGATCTCGGAGACAATATAATTTGATTTGGGTCATTGTGGATAGGATGACAAAGTCTGTTCACTTTTTGCCAGTGCGGACTATCTTTTCAGTAGAGAATTATGCGAAGCTATATTTTCAGGAGATTGTGAAGTTGAATGGGCTGCCTATTTTGATTATTTCTGATCGTGGCACGCAGTTTACGTCTTACTTCTGGCGGTCTTTTCAGAAAGGGTTGGGGACTAACATGAGTCTGAGTACTACTTTTCACCCACAGACGGATGGGCAAGCGGAGAGAACTATTCAGAAATTAAGGGATATGTTTCGGGCTTGTGTGATTGATTATGGCGGCAATTGGGTTGAGCATCTACCTTTGGTGGAGTTTGCTTACAATAATAGCTATAATTCTAGTATTGGTATGGCCCCTTTTAAGGCATTGTATGTTAGGAGTTGTAGATCTCTTATTGGTTGGTTTGAGCTTGGTGAGGCGGACATGTTTGGTCCCAATTTGGTATATCGGGCTATGGAGAAGGTAAAGGTGATTCGGGATAGGATTAAGGCTACCCAAAGTCGCCAAAAATCCTATGCGAATGTTAGGCATAGAGACTTAGAGTTTGAGGTTAGGGATAAGATTTTCCTCAAGGTATCTTCCATGAAGAGAGTAGTGTGGTTTGGTAAGAAGGGGAAGCTCAGTCCCTGGTATGTGGGTCCTTATGAGATTTTGTAAAAGGTTGGTAATGTTTCTTATGAGTTAGAGTTTCCTTCTAGATTGAGCTTGGTTCATCCGGCCTTTCATGTTTCCATGTTGAGGAAGTGTCTTGGTGATCCTTCTTCGGTTGTTCCTTTAGAAAGATTGGGTCTCACGGATTCCTTGCCTTATGAAGAAGTTCTGGTTGAGATATTGGATAGGCAGGTTCGTTAGTTGTGGACCAAGGATGTGGCTTCGGTTAAGGTTCTTTGGCGGAACCATAAGGTAGAAGAAGCGACTTGGAAAGCGGAAGAGGACATAAAGTCCAAGTATCCGCATTTATTTTATGCTCTTAGGATTTGTGCGGAAGGTATGTGTCTTTAACACATCTTTGTTTTCAAAGTTTGTTAAAGGAAAGATTTATATCTTTGCCTCTTCGTTTTCAAACTTTATTAAAGATTGGGAATATGTTTGATAATGCAAATGACTCTAGCGTGTGGTTTTTCCTACCTTGTTCGTCATTCAGGGATAAATATTCCAAGAGGGGGAGACTGAAACACCCTGGTTTCTGGACCTTAAAAAAATTTCTGGAATTCTGATCTATGGACCCAATACGACTCATGGGTACTGGACATATGACGGGGTACGTATGGTAGGTCTGGTCGTATACTGACCAGTGTTGGTTGGTGGGATGGATTTTAGCTACTAGAATGGATACAATTTAGGGGTACAAGTCATATTGGTGGTTACGGGTCCTTTAGTTCTTTAACTTAATCTTAGACTGGGTTACTTAGGTTGGATCTGAGTACGAGTGGCTCAACATGAGCAGTAAGACAGGGTACGAATCGTACCAGGGACTAGTATGGTAAACAGTGTTCAATTCTCCAGGAATTTTATTCTGCCAGGGATACGGGTCATGGATACAGATCGTATGTTATGGTTAGGACATGGTTGGATGAGCCGTCTATTGGACAGTATTTGATCCAAGGTTTGAGGTTTGGATACGGGTGGTGGATACCAATCGTATTGGGTGGGTACGACTCGTAAGGGCTAGCCGTATCCCTGTGACGGGATTTTTGTGAAACTTCAGTGGGGGTATTCTGGACAGTTTCCTACTTATCCTAATAAGGCCCCACGACTTCTAACCTACTTGGGAGGATATTTACCCTAATATTCTATTCATTAACACTTAGAAACACTTCATAATTCTCTTAGAGCTATTGGGCGAGGAGAGCTAGGGTTTCAACTAGGGATCAATTTAGGGCTTGTCTTGGTGATTTATTTCCGTCATCATCTTGGTTTAAGGCATGTTTCTCTTCCCTCA
This sequence comes from Capsicum pubescens, assembly GCA_030864215.1. Lineage (NCBI taxonomy): Eukaryota > Viridiplantae > Streptophyta > Magnoliopsida > Solanales > Solanaceae > Capsicum > Capsicum pubescens. The sequence goes on from CM061548.1 coordinate 256,269,385, forward strand.
TTGTTAATTTAATTGAAGGCATGGTTTATATGAATATTTTAATGGTTTTACTATTGCATGACTTTGGCTTTCAAATATGATTTAGGGGCTTTGATGTTAATTGCTTGGGTATGGTTTCTCATGGTTTTAATTATACTTTTATATGATTTAATGGTGGTTTTGGATAATTGGATTGAATGGAAATGGTTTATTGATAATTGGAATTGGTTTTGGTTATATTATGCCCCCAGTGTGTATGATAAAATGCTTATAAAGATATATTCATTGCATTGACTTCTTTTAATGAAACTCTTGCATATTTTAAACTTAGTAAAGGAATTACGCATGGTTTAAAAGGTTTGAAAAGGGCTAAAGGCTAATTGGTTATGCTTGTGGGGAACATGAAAGTCTCCTAAGTGGTTTAATATAGTAAATGGAAGTGCACTTGAAAGTCTTTTTAAACCTATAATTGGTTGGCTATGGATGATACTTGAAAGTAAGGGATGGTATGATGATACCAATATCAATGGTCTTGGATAATAAATGGATGATGGTTTGGTTATTTGGAAACTGGTTTAATTGGGCAATAATAGCGGGATGTGTAGCAAAGTCGTGGAAGGTGGAGGCCCCGAAAGGACCAAAACTGGAAACTCATATTTGTCGATATGAGGTTGGTCTTGGTGACTGTGTGCATGATGTCACACTTTATTTTGGGGATGTACTAGTCATCCCATGGCATACTTCCCTAGTCGTGCGGCTACACGCACTGGGGCCCTTTCAGTAGAGGGAGATGAACCCATATAGCCCGTGGGTAGTTTAGGACAGCAAAGCTACACAACCCAGGTAAAAGTTTTAAAGGCATGCTAAATCCGGTTCCTTTTTCCGGCATGGCTATATATATATATATATATATATATATATATATATATATATATATATATATATATATATATATATATATGTACACACACACACAAAGGAGACCAAGTATAAAGAAAACATATTATCGTTCTAGTTATACCATTTATAACATTCACATTTAAGCCAAAATAGGATCATAAAAATACCAAATATAAAAAACAGATAAAAGTTATCTCTAAATTTTAAAATTTTAAACAAATAAATCATAATAATCTCAAGCAAGATCTTGAAATTTTTATTTTTCATTCGTGTCAAAAAAATTGATATATTTTTAAAATTTTATTAATAGCTTCATTATTTAGTGAGACTATGTTACCAAAAATTTTATTTGGATAAAGAAATCACGAAGGTAACAAACTTATTTTTCTCAAGAAAGAAAAACACTATGAATGATTAAATTAATTTTTAACAAATAACTTTCTTGTTTCAAATCTATATTGTTTGAATATATAGTGACTTTCTCATAGGTTTTTTCTTCTTAAAATCTCATTTTCAATTAGTGACAACACTCCTTCAATGTGTTGATCTTTTACTCTATCAAAATATGATATTAAATAATAATTAATAAAATAAAATAAAAAATTATTTTTATATCATAATTATGCAAGAGCCCAAAACAATATATAATCAAGAAATTATATTATTCATAGTACAAATTTATATTTGTATAAAGAGATTAAAAAACTAACAAACTTAATTTTCTCGAGAAAGAAAAATCACTACGAATAATTCAAATCATTTTCAACAAATGATTTTCTTGTTTTAAACCTATGTTACATTGTGATTACATTGTTCAACCTCCTCGTATGTATATTCTTCTGCGGAACTCTCATTCTGAAATATTCATAACATTTCATCGATGTGTGTGATTCTTATTATGTCGAAACCTTTATATTTAAAGCCTAAAATTTATGAAGAAAAATTTGAATTAATATTTAGCAAACTATTGAGAATTCTTATTTCTACATATTCATAATGAAAAACTTGAAAAATACGAATAAGGCTAATGATCAATAACAATAACAGAGAGAGAGAGAAAGAGAGAGAGAAAGAGAGAGAGAGAAAAGTATGACAATATTTCTGTGTTATTTAATTGGTATATACAGCCATATGAGGTCAAATTTCCCATATAATAAAAATAGAATGTAAATTATAAATTAACTTTTTCAAATTAGTATACAAATTAGCTTAAATTAAAAAACTTAAGATATTTATTTTTTTCAAAATATAACTTTTTCATATAAACATCATTAAATTGATATAAACTACGTTTTGAAATGTGATAAATGAATTGAATAATCAAAAAATGTTGTGGCATTATATTTTTTTTGTCTCTAAATCTTTTTTTAATACATAAGAGATGCTAAAGCCATACAATTACTCCATTTAAATGTGAGGGTCTTGTTGAAAACTAATACCACACTAAAATAGATTAATGCATATTAGTTTTAAATTTCAACGAAATAATCTCCTTTCTTTTATAGTCCAAACTTACCATTTAAAAATCATTTCATTTGAATTAATAAGATCATAGTAGATTGCAAAAAATTAGTTAATTAATTATATGTATTTTCATTAAATAAATAATGTACTACATAATTGTAATACGACTACACAATCAACTAATTAATTTCAATTAATAAGAATCAATTTTATGATCATAATATATAAACTCAAGCTCCTTAAATTTAATGATGTAAATTTCAAAATATATTTATGGCTAAAGTATTAGTCAATGTTCGTTGTTTTTTTACCAATATTTGTATATCAATTACGAAATTTCGCATATATTATCTATTAAAATAATTGTCAATATTAACTGATTTTTACCTCAATTTAATCTAATTAATTTGATGGCAGTAAAATTATTATTAATATTATAAATATCTACTTACCATAAATTTGTCCTAATTTTATAGCTTGGTTATATTCAATTAATCTACAATTACATAAAGGACTCAAATACGAAAAAAATTTGATATTAGTTACCTTTATAATTTCAGAAATTCAATCCCATGAATTTCTCATATTTTTTGTAGTTTGATTATGTTAAATTGATATTCGTTACCTTTATAATTTTGGAAAGAATTTTAAAAAGGTAAAAAAAAAAAATCCTAATTACTGATTTGTTTATCAAAAATTTCTTATAAAATTATAATTTGATTATAGTCAATTGATTATTTAATTATCTTTATAATTTGCTAATCACTCAAATAAGGTAACACTTATTTTCTCTCCTAATTACGAATTTTCTCATATTCATTCATTTATTGTTTTACAAAAATGGGTCAAACTTATTTGCAATTAAAGTTGAAATATTTTTTTTTAAATGTCAATTAAACTTTTTCAATATAAGTTTTTTGATTGCTAATTGATTATTAGTTCACATTTTTTCTTGTAATACTTTCTTGATTTACTCATTTATAATGAAATCATAATTTTTGTAATATAATATTATTATTTATATTGTTTACATATTTTGATTTTGAGGGATGACATCTATATTATCATATTCCCAATTTGATAATATTTGTTTCAAGATTGACAATTAACTATTTCCTATTATACCAAAATATAATTAGTGAAATTCAAACAAAGATTGTTTAATTAGTTGTATTACTCTCAATATAGTAGTAATATCTAATTTTAACTATCTTTCCATTAAATTCTTATTTTTGTTTTATTTGAATTCAAAATTTTACATCCTTCCATTAAAACTAAAACTTTCTCATCTCAATTAAAATATTTCTTTTCCAAATATGTCTCTTGATAGTAATTGATTACCCAGTCTTGAGTTAATATGTCTTTTCATATATGTCAAGTAATTGCACAACTAATATTACATACTTTTTTAAAACATACGAAGTCTATGAAATAAATAAATAAATAAATAAATAAATAAATAATCGAAAATACATAAATTAATTAACTACTAGTCTTAATATAAAATAATTGAACAATCATTTATTTTTTACCACAATATGAAATGTGAAATAATATCAAATAAATAAATAATCAATAAAAACATAGAATAATATGACATAATTAATTATTAATCTTAATATGAAATAATTGAACAATCCTAATAGTTTTCATCCAATAGAAATGAAAAATAATTATTATTTTTTACCACAATATGAAATAATATTAAGTGAAATAGTATGAAATCATAATATCTTCCATCCAATAGAAATCAATCTTAATTATTTTTTGAGTAAATACATAATTACCCCCCTGATGTTGGCCGAGATTTTCAAAAAGACACCTAAACTTTGAATTCGACCTATTACCCCACGATTCTTCTTTATTTCATTGCAAACACACCATTTTTCACTGAATCTCAGTCACAACAAAGAGAGTGAACACACGCGCCAATCAGGTGCTGCCACGTGTTAAATACGTTTAATTTTATATTTTTTTAATAAAAATTTTCTTTTTATTTAATTTAACACCCCACCCCCTCTTCCCCCACCCCACCCCCATCCAGCAACTTCTCTCCCCCCTCCCATCCCGCGTCCAGCAGCTCTCCTCTTTTAGCACCCCCACCCCCTGTACAACACCCCCACCCCATCAACATCTCCCCCTAACCCCCCACTCCGTCAGCATTCCCGTTCATTTTTTTTTTCAAATCACTTCAAAAAATAGTTTTATGATTGAATTGAGAGTTTAATGATTGAATTGAGTTTTAAAGATAGTTAAATGATATGATTTAACTGAAAATGAAGCTTTAATGATATAATTTTTTTTTTAAAAGAAGCTTCAATGGAGGAGCTTTAATTGTGACATTGTGTTGAAGAGCTTTAATGGTGTTGAAGAAGACATTGTGTTGAAGAAGAAATGGTGAGTAGTTAAATGATATGATTTAATTGTAAAATGTAGCTTTAATGAATGATTTTTTTTTAAAAAAAAAAAAGTTTCAATGGAGGAGCTTTAATGGTGAATTGAGTTAAAGAAGAAAGGGTGAGTGGATTGGAAAAGGGGGCGGAAAGGAGGTAGGGATAATTTTAAAAAATAAATAAGTATTAATTTATTTATTTTAAAAAAGAATATAAATTATATATCATTATTTTACACGTGGCAGCTTTTAATTGGTCAAAAAAGTCAAATTCGAGCCCTTTCACGTGCTTGTGGCGCGTGTATACACGCATAGGGTCAAAATGGTGTGTTTGCAACTAAATAAAGAAGAATCGTGGGGTAATAGGTCGAAGTGAAAGTTTAGGTGTCTTTTTGCAAATCTCGGACAAGATCAGGGGTGTATTTATGTATTTACTCTTATTTTTTACCATAATATGAAATAAGAAATAATATTAAATATTTAATAATCAATAAAATAGCTTTTTGTTATAAAATGGTAGTTTTTTGTCATAAGAATTCAAGGGGAAAGTTCTCAAGATGTCACTTGACTTAAATTTAGGGTAGACTATACACCTTTATTTTATATATATATATATATATATATATATATATATATATATATATATATATATATATATTTAAATAATCAATAAAATAATTTTTTGTTATAAAATGATAGTTTTTTGTCGTAAGAATTCAAGGGAATGGTTCTCAAGATGCCACTTGGCTTACATTTAGGCTAGACTATACACCTTTATTATATATATAGATGTGTATTATATATATATACACACACATACATACACAACCTCATTTGGAATCAAACAGGAAAATTCACCTTTTCTCAAAATGACACTCTATAATTTGTAATTCTGTTAGTTTTTTGTATCTTAATTTCTTCCAAAAACTATATAGAAAGACAAAGAAGTATCAATTAAGTTTAATGAATGATCATACCAATAATAAAGATTTCAAAAATGTAAACAAAATCAAAGTAATGAAAAATACAGGAAAGAGAATACAACTATTAATTGGAAGATAAAAAAAATAGCAAGACTAAATAAGAAAAAAAACTAGTTGGGTTTATAATCTAGCAATGATCAATAACTCAGAAATAAATTTAAAAAACAAAAGACATATCCTCAAGCAATTAGTTTCAACTTTTTTTTTTACAAATTGCAAAAGAAATTATATTAAAATAATTAAATCATTATAGAATAAGATAGTGAGTATATGAGTGAATAGTATTCAAAGAAAAATAATCGAAAAGTTCAAAACTAATTCTCTATCAAACCGTATGTGTATATAACAATGGTCTCTTGCTTCTTCTGTTGAAATAAACTAAAAGTTGAATAAAATCTCCTCTTTGGTCGAGCGAGTTCTTGTTTCTCTGATTTCTTCTTCAGATAATCTCATAAATTGATATTCTGGAGTTAGAATTCACATATAGTGTATTTTACATTGGGATTTTTATATAGAAATGACTCTTAATCACAATATTATTTTATCATATATGTTGCTTGACTACTAATCAATTAATAACTTTCATATAATTAATGTCATAATTAAAATATGAAATAACTTTTCCATATTAATACTTACTTAAAAATCTAAACAAAGTAAAAATAAATAAATAGATCAAATAATTTGGTCACGCAAAATGCTGTGATTTCAATAAATAAGTTTTTTTACTTGTGGAAAAGAGTCCCGCACATGGAAAAGAATTAATTGAGATTATAATCTGTAAGAAATTTACCATTTTCTAGTAATAAATTATTTAGGTAGAATTAGCAAAATATTTCTAGCTAAAAAAGGAAATAATCGATATTGATTGAAATTTACTATAAATCGTTTGCTTCTATATTTTTTTAAAATTCATTAATATGGCAAAAAAGAGATTTTATGTCATGTAAATTATTTTTTCATGGTAATATTATACACAGTGTAGTAAATGTTTTATAGAATAACCTACAACAACAACAACAACAAACCCAGTGTGTTCCCACAAAGTGGGGTCTAAGGAGGGTAAGATGTATGCAGTCCATACCGCTACCTCTGAAGAAGTAGAGAGGTTGTTTCCGATAGACCCTCGGTTCAAGATAAAGAATAGTAAACATTATAAAATAATCTAACTTGTTGAAAAAAGTCTATCTATAAAAGGGAATTAATACGAGTTGATAATTTTATTAGCAATTTATAATTCTTAACCTACAACTTAAGTACAAATCATTTAAATGTAAATATTTTGCCTTAATTCAAATTAATATAGAATTGTTGAAAAGTAAATACTTAGGGGTCGTTAGGTAGAGTGTATTGAAAAGTTAATGCATGCATTAGTTTAATGTGTATTAGTAGTACCTTGTTTGGTATATCTTTTTACCCTATGTATAACTAATGTTTGCATTAGTTATACACTCTATTGTGTATTAAGGTGTGTATTACTAATACCTCAAAATCCAAGGCATTAGTAATGCAATGGATCTAATGCATGCATTAACATGCTTAAAGACACTATTATCCCTCAAAAAAAATTCCGCATCCTTTTCAACATATATATTGAGGGTAATATGTAAAAAAAAAATATAAATTATGTAATTCATGTTATTTTTAATACATCGAACCAAACACTACATAAGAAAAATACAAGCATAAGTAATGCAAGCATAACTAACACAAGCATTGTTAATACAAGCATTACTAGTACACCAGATTTTGCAGTATTCTTATACACTCTACCAAACGACCCCTTAAAGTTTTCTATTTTTGTGCACTACATCTCCTGTATTTTTTATATTTAATTGATTACAAAATTATCTCTCTTTCCGTAATTGTAGTTTTCATTCAATATTAGTCAAATTTAGTTGATTTATACCATAATATGAAAATTTGAATAAATCTATAATATTAATGTTCCTTAACTCTTAATATTTTTCATCCAATATAAATAAAAATTAGTTATTGTTTACCACAATATGAAATAAATATGAAATAATTATTAATTTATAAAATAGTTTTTTGTTGTCAAAATGTCAAGTGGCTAGTTCTCAAGATGTCACTTGGCTTAATTATATGCTAAACTATTCTTCTTTATCATATATATATATATATATATATATATATATATATATATATATAATATTAACTAACTAAATATATAAATAATCAAAAAAGAATAGAATAATATAAAATAATTAACTACTATTCTTAATATGAAATAATTAAACAATCATAATAGTTTTCATCTAATAGAAATGAATATTAATTGATTTTTACCACAATATGAAATAACATTAAATGAAATAATATAAAATCATAATAGTTTTCATCCAGTAGAAATGAATCTTAATTATGTTTTACCACAATATGAAATATGAAATAATATTAAATATTTAAATAATCAATAAAATAGTTTTTTGTTATGAAATGATAGTTTTTTATTGTAAGAATTCAAATAGATAGTTTTCAAAATGACACTTGTCTTAATTTTAGGCTAGAGTATCCTTCTTTATTATATATATAGATATGAAATATGAGATAATATTAAATATTTAAATAATTAATAAAATAACTTTTTGTTATGAAATGATAGTGATTTGTTAAGAAAATTCAAATAGGTAGTTCTCAAGATGACACTTGTCTTAATTTTAGGCTAGGCTAGGCTATACTCCTTTATGATATATATAGATATGAAATATGAAATAATATTAAATATTTAAATAATCAATAAAATAGTTTTTTGTTATGAAATGCTAATTTTTTGTTGTAAGAATTTAAATAGATAATTTTCAAAGTGGCATTCGTCTTAATATTAGGTTAGAGTATCCTCCTTTATTATATATATAGATATTAATTATGAGATAATATTAAATATTTAAATAATTAATGAAATAACTTTTTGTTATGAAATGATAGTTTTTTATTGTAAGAATTCAAATAGGTAGTTCTCAAGATGACACTTGTCTTAATTTTAGGCTAGACTATCCTCCTTTATTATATATATAGATATGAAATAAATATAAAATAATTAATAATTTATAAAATATTTTTTTGTTGTCAAAATGTCAAGTGACTAGTTCTCAAGATGTCACTTGACTTAACTATATGCTAAACTATTCATATTTATATATATATATATATATATATATGAATTATGAGATAATATTAAATATTTAAATAATTAACGAAATAGCTTTTTGTTATGAAATGATAGTTTTTGTTGTAAGAATTCAAATAGGTAGTTCTCAAGCTAACACTTGTCTTAATTTTAGGCTAGACTATCCTCCTTTATTATATATATAGATATGAAATAAATATAAAATAATTAATAATTTATAAAATATTTTTTTGTTGTCAAAATTTCAAGTGACTAGTTCTCAAGATGTCACTTGGCTTAACTATATGCTAAACTATTCATCTTTATTATATATATATATATATATATATATATATATATATATATATATAATATTAACTAACTGAATAAATAAATAATCAAAAAAGCATGGAATAATATGAAATAATTAACTACTATTCTTACTATGAAATAATTGAACAATCATAATAGTTTTCATCTAATAGAAATAAATGTTAATTGATTTTTACCACAATATGAAATAACATTAAATGAAATAATATAGAATCATAATAGTTTTCATCCAGTAGAAATGAATCTTAATTATTTTTTACCACAATATTAAATATAAAATAATATTAAATATTTAAATAATCAATAAAATAGCTTTTAATTATGAAATGATAGTTTTTTGTTGTAAGAATTCTAATAGGTAGTTCTCAAGATGACACCTGTCCTAATTTTAGGCTAGACTATCCTCTTTTATTATATTTATAGATATGAAATAACGTTAAATGAAATAATATAAAATCATAATAGTTTTTATCTAGTAGAAATTAATCTTAATTACTTTTTACCACAATATGAAATATATAATAATATTAAATATTTAAATAATTAAATCAATAAAATATATTTTTATTATGAAATGATAGTTTTTTGCTATAAGAATTTAAGTAGGTAGTTCTCAAGATGACCCTTGTCTTAATTTTAAGCTATACTATCCTCCTTTATTATATATATAGATATGAAATATGAAATATGAAATATGAAATATAAAATAATATTAAATATTTAAATAATTAATAAAATAGCTTTTGTTATGAAATGATAGTTTTTTTGTTGTAAAAATTCAAATAGGTAGTTCTCAAGATGATACTTGTCTTAATTTTAGGCTAGACTAGATATATAGATATGAAATAATTAATAATTTATAAAATAATTTTTTGTTGTCAAAATATCAAGTGGCTAGTTCTTAAGATGTAACTTAGCTTAATTATATGCTAAACTATTCTTCTTTATTATATATATATATATATGTGTGTGTGTGTGTGTGTGTGTGTGTGAAATAATATTAACTAAATAAATAAATAATCAAAAAAGCATGGAATAATATAAAATAATTAACTACTATTCTCAATATGAAATAATTGAACAATCATAATAGTTTTCATCGAATAGAAATGAATGTTACCACAATATTAAATAACATTAAATGAAATAATATAAAATCATAATAGTTTTCATCCAGTAGAAATGAATCTTAATTGTTTTTTACCACAATATGAAATATGAAATAATATTAAATATTTAAATAATTAATAAAATAGATTTCTGTTATGAAATGATATTTTTGGTTATAAGAATTCAAAATAGGTAGTTCCCAAGATGATATTTGTCTTAATTTTAGGCTAGACTGTCCTCTTTTATTATATGTATAGATAGATATGAAATAACATTAAATGAAATAATATAAAATCATAATAGTTTCCATCCTATAAAAATTGATCTTAATTATTTTTTACCACAATATGAAAATAATATTAAATATTTAAATAATAAATAAAATAGTCTTTTGTTATGAAATAATAGTTTTTTATTGTAAGAATTCAAATAGGTAGTTCTAAAAATGACACTAGTCTTAATTTTAGGCTAGGCTATTCCCCTATATTATATATATAGATATAAAATATGAAATAACATATATAAATAAATAATACATAATAAAAAAACATACAATAATATGAAATAATTAAATACTATTCTTAATATGAAATAACTAAACAATCATAAGAGTTTCATCCAGTAAAAATGAATCTTAATTGATTTTCACCACATTGTGAAATAACGTTGAATAAATAATATGAAATCATAATAGTATTCATCCAATAGAAATTAATCTTAATTATTTTTTACCATAGTATGAAATATCAAATAATATTAAATATTTAAATAATCAACAAAATAGTTTTTTGTTAAGAAATAATAGTTTTTTGTTCTAAGAATTAAAATAGATAGTTCTAAAGATGACACTTGTGTTAGTTTTAGATTAACTATCCTCCTTTATATATAGATATATGAAGTATGAAATAATATTAAATATTTACATAATCAATAAAATAGCTCTTTGTTATAAAACGATAGTTTTATATTGTAAGAATTCAAAGAGGTAGTACTAAAGATGATACTTGTCTTAATTTTAGACTAGACTATAAAATAACATTAAATAAAATAATACAAAGTCATAATAGTTTTCATCCGATAGAAATGAATCTTAATTATTTTTTACCAAAATATGAAATATGAAATAAGATTAAATATTTAAATAATCAACAAAATAGCTTTTTATTATGAAATGATAATGTTTTGTTGTAAGAATTCAAATAGGTGGTTTTCAAGATAACACTTGTCTTAATTTTAGGTTAGAACATCCTCCTTTATTACATATATAGATATGAAATAACATTAACATTAACTAAATAAATAAATACATAATAACAAAATAGAATAATATGAAATAATTGAATATTATTCTTAATATAAAATAATTGAACAATCGTAATAGTTCTCATCCAGTAGAAATGAATCTTAATTGAATTTTACCACATTATGAAATAAAATTGAATAAATAATATGGAATCATAATAGTTTTCATCCAATATAAATTAATCTTAATTATTTTTTACCACAATTTTAAATATGAAATAATATTAAATATTTAAATAATCAACAAAATTATTTTTTGTTATGAAATAATACTTTTTGTTGTAAAAATTCAAATATGTAGTTCTAAAGATGACACTTGTCTTAATTTTAGGCTAGACTATCCTCTTTTATTTATGTATAGATATGATATATGAAATAAAATTAAGTATTTAAATAATCAACAAAGTAGCTTTTTGTTATGAAATAATAATTTTTTGTTGTAAGAATTCAAAGAGGTGGTTCTAAAGATGATGTTTATCTTAATTGTAAGCTAGACTAGATAGATAGCTATATAGATAGGTAGATAGATAGACAGACAGAGGTAGATAGATAGACAGACAGATAGATAGATAGCTATATAGATAGGTAGATAGATAGACAGACAGAGGTAGATAGACAGACAGAGGTAGATAGACAGACAGAGGTAGATAGATAGACAGACAGATAGATAGATAGATAGATAGATAGATAGATAGATAGATAGATAGATAGATA